>PVJO010022653.1:0-27990 GCA_004026905.1 Hystrix cristata | reverse complement strand
CTTGCACAGGTGGGTGTGAGCAGGGCCTCTTGGAGCACAGCCAATCCTGAGCCTTTGGCTCTGCAGCGCCTTAACACACACACACATACACACGCATACACACACACACATACACACGCATGCATACACACACACACACACACACACACACACACAGAGCTCTTCCTCACCCCAGACTTCCCTGCTTCACCAATAGCCCTGCAGCCCACCTCACAGCCAAAGCCAATATTCCAGGAGTCATCTTCACGTGCTCCCTTCACCTCACCCTGCATGCAACCCATCTCCAAGTTCTATCTACTCCAGCCTCTAACATACGCTCAGGGAGAGGGCAGGGGGAAAGGAAGGGAGGGGCAGAGAAAAAAAGAGACTAGAAGGAAAAACATGGAAATAAAGCTTTGTAAATAAGGAGGAGAAGAGGGGTTGAAGGGAGGGGAGGGGAATGGGAAAAAAAGAGGCAAGATATATCATGTATAGGTGCAAATTTCCTATGATGAATGTTATCATTATGTATATCTAAAATGTACCGTAAGAGTATTTTGCTTTCGAATGCTCCCTACTCGTCGAGTAGCTATCAATCATCTCCCTTTCCCCCCTTTTCCCCACTTTTAAATAGTCTTCTCTTAATTAAAAATAAATGAATAAAATAAAATGTACCACTAAAATTAAAATATGCTCAGATCTTTCTCTCCATTCTTTATTTATTGCCACAATCCCAGTCAAAAGACTTCCACTTGTCTTCTTAGCAGTCCCCCTTTCCATTCCAGCTGTTTTCCAAAGCTCTCCCCATGCAGCAGCCATGGCAGATTTTAAAGCATAGGTCAGATCATGTGATTTCCCTGCTCATGACTATCTGATAGTTTCTGACTACTGGGCGAATAGCCTGGGATGGAAGGGTAGTTCACAATCTAGCTCTTCCTGCTAACTCTCTCTCTCATTAAAATCAAAGCCTTCTATGAGGAGAAGGATGAGAAATGAAGAAGTAGGGCAATGGCATTCCAAGATGAGGGAACAGAATTTAAAAGCCTGGAGACGGTTAAACAGCTTGGAGTAGTCAAAAGACACGTGGCCTCCTGATTTGGCCTCAATGAAGAAGAGAGCTGGGAGCAGAGACAGATCACATCGTGTCCTTTACATCCCATGGCGCTGTGGCCATGAACCCTTTCAGCTCCCTGGTTCACTGTACTTCATACAACTTGCAATTCTTTTAGTTTGTTTTTTTTTTTTTTTTTCCTGAGACAGGGTCTCACTACGTAGGCCAAGCTGGGCTTGAATTCACTACGTAGCCCAGGCTGGCCTCAAACTTGCAGCGATCCACCTCCTCCGCCCCCTGAGACCTGGGATTACAGGCATGTGCCACCACACCTGAATGACAACTTGAAATTGTCTTGTTCAGTTGTATAATAGATCATTATCTTGGTTCCTCCATGAGAACGTAAGCTCCAGGAGGGCAGGAATCCTGCCTCTCGTGAGCCAACCTATCCCAATGCCTGAACAAAGTGGCATTTTTAACACTATCTGCTAAAAGACAAAAATACTGTCCTATTTCATGAATATATCTTTTCACCTTCTAAGGGCCTTACACGTGCTAGTTATACTCCTAATAGTGCTCCCTGGGCCAAAAGACAAATTGTTTACAGCTGCTATTTAGTTTCATCCCAAATCTATATTTAAGAAGTCACAGTGTAATTATGTAATTTATAAGTCTGGAGGGAAATAAAAACACGACACTTAATACAATGATATGAATAGTCAGGGGGCTTAATGGAAACAGAGAATGAGCAAAGTTCAGATGGGAAAAGGACAGCAGAAAAGAAATGGGTGACAGGTGAAGGGGGATGAGGTCCCCCAGGAAACAGGAAGTAGGAGAGGATGCAATCCACCCGTCAGTGTCTCTGGGATAGCCATGCACGGCAGCCACCAAGCTGGGCACACAGCAGCGAGTGACACAACCATGGTCCCCCACTCCTGAAACTCAGAGACTAACGGGGAAATAGTAAATACTCAGATGATGTTACGATTGTGAATTACAGTTCAGCTACAAAGAAAATGCCCAGGAGACCATGCGAGAGGACCCTGGGGGTCTGCAGGCCTCTCACAGGACAGTGGCCGTGACTGAGGCCTGAGCGTGGGTGTGAGTTTCCAGCCAGTGTTGGCATGGCATGGGGTGGGCACATGGGCGTGGGCAGAGGACAGAATTCAAGCATCTGACGCAGGAAGAGCTGGACGAACAGACAGGGAGACCTGAATGGCCAGGACCAGGTGAGCAGGGGAGCACGGAGGATGCTGCGGAGACGGAGTCCTGGAGGGCTGATGTGAAGACAGGGAAGGGAGAGCCGGGAGAAGCAGAGCCCTGCTGCAGGGTGACAGGCCTGAGCTTGAGCCTAAGGCTGAGCCCCTCTTCTGTGGAGAAAGAAGACACGAAACTCTGATATACGGTGACAGAAAGGAGTTTGCTCTGTGGTCTTGAGCTTCAGGGAACAACAGCAGAGTGAAGTTTGCTGTGTGACTCGGGGAGGACACTGGAGCTTGAGCACAGTGACAGGGATGAACACCACTGGGGACAAACTAGGAACTCCTTCAAAGCTAAGGCCACAGGACAGTGCTTAGCAGAGAAGGCCAGTAAGGTCTGCAGCATGGCAAGGGCAGAAACAGTTGTGTCAGCTTTATGATTAATTTAGCAACAGTTTCTAGTTCCAGAGCAACCCAGGCTGGATTGAAGATCTGCCACCGGCTGGGAAAGGACCCAGGACCCGGGTGTCAAGAGCAGGGCGTTGGGGTGGGGATGTAGCTCAGTGGTTAGAGTACTTGGTTCAGGAGCACAAGGCCCTGAGTTCAATCCCTGGCATCAAAAAAAAAAAAAAAAAGAAGAGCAGGGCATGGCAGAATGCAGAGCGTCAGGTGGGGCAGAGTGGGCACGGCGGAGGCCAGTCAGGGACGCTGAGAGAGGGGCAGACACCGGTCAGGCACAGACCAGTGCAGGTCAACTCCGCAGGATCTGCTGGGCACCTCTCTGTCCCAGTGCTTTCGGGTCTAGGGTCAGGGGCGCTGACAACCAAGCGTCCACCCTCGAGACGTCACAGTCCAGCAAGCTGACCCCACGAGGCAGTGGGCATCTAAGACAGGCTGATAAAAGATAATAAACTCAAAAACATGACAAAAATAAGAAAATTGTTTGTATGGTACAAAGTATTTTAATGGTCACTACAGATAATTTATTATATTTATTTACTGGGGACATTCGAGAATTGTTTTGGCTTCTTTTCTGAAAACAGAACAATTATTTGATCTGAAATTTTTAAACGCTCTAGAGCCCCAATAATATTAACAGTAATAAGTCTAAATATTATATAACTAAATTTCTAGAATTGCTTTAATTGACTGTGCCAAGTGCCAGCATATCTTAGTGCGGCTACCAAGTGAGCACCCGTGCCGGGTCACACCATGCTCTCGGCGTCGGGCCGCGTCATGCTTCTCGGAGCTGGAACAACACGGCTGCTTCTGGTCACGCTTTCCACGCGACCCTGAAGCACAGCGCAGCGAACAGAGAGCCAAATCCTAGCCGACAAAAACACCTTTAAATAAAAATCCAGACATTTAAAAAGAAAAGCTGAATTTTAAAAGCACGCCTGGTGGAGACCCACTGCCGCCGGGAACAGAACAAAGCTGGAGTGTATCTGTGTGCACTGAGCCGCCAGAAACAAGAGAACTGGTTTCCGCTTTAATTTTTAGCTGTTATCCACACTCTGTATGAACGAGAAGGGTTTCACTATCCAACACTAGACATGCTTTCAAGAAGCGCAGTATGAAAAGACTTTTTAAAGGTTGGCCTCTCGGGGCTTTGTCTGCCAGGCACAAGTCCCCGCGATGTCCTCTCCGCTAGTCATGCTCAGCGTCACTGCAGAGCGTTCCTACTCCCGGCCAGCTGTACCAGCCAGAATTAAAAATGACTAGCAAGGGGCCAAGTCATTGCGTCTGCCCCACATGTATGCAGATGTCCCGTCAGGCGTGTATTTAGAGCATTTTACTGAAAGTGGTGTGATATAAAATAAGCCTTAGTGACTGTCTCACACAAGCAACTGGTTGATGAACTGCTTTCAAGAAATTAAAATACTTTATCCAGGCACTTTAACAATCTAAAGGAAGATGAAAAAATTAACACAACTTTAATAATATCTATGAATTGACACTGAAAGCAGAGAAATGGATTTATCTTCTTGTTGAAAATCAAATTTCTTAGAGAGGCAGATACTGAGAGTAGAAGGCGAGGGGAAGAAAACAGGAAGTAGATATTCATTCTAAATTTCAGGTGAACCAATAAAACCGGACTACTGAAGACAGATCCACTGAGGTAGCAAAGGTTGGTGTAAGAGTTGAGGGGAAGAAGTCTAGAGGGGGCGTTACATGTTTATGATTCCTCAGTAGAAATCCCTTCATAGTTCTGTTTTTATTGCCATCAATTGTTGGAAGAGATAATTTTTTCATTATCACATTGAAAGCAAACCAGGCCCACGCGGCAGTGGGTTGTGTGAGGAAAGCTAAAGTGTCTGGGCCTAGAGGTAACAGCCTTCCCGAGGGCGCACCCGGGTTTCTGAGGGACTTTCTCTTGGCGAAACTGCGCGTGTCTGAGGGTACAGAAAGCTGCCCAGTTAGAGTCTCCCTTGCAGCATTTCATATCAGAGTAGTCCAAAGAAAAGATGGCTCACATTTGCTGTTGGCTAAGGGTAAAAATGGGCATTTCACAGAGCTGGGATGATTGAATGACTGAAGAAACAGGAGTAGTGGTATCCTTTAAAAGTTACTTAATATATTCCCTGCTTTCGGGGGTTTTCCCCAAATTATTCTCAGACTCTTGAGCAGTCACATTAGCATAAACATCTGCAGGGAAGGAGATCCCTCCCGCTCCCCTGGGGTTCCCTGCCTGATCTAACAGCCCCACTTCCAAGAAGCTGTCTCTGGCCATCCCATGGGGATTAGTTTCCAGCCCACACATCTACCAGTAAGCGTCTGCCGAGCACCCAGGAGGAGAACGTTATCACATTAGGTCTCTGACGCAGACCTTTCCCTGTACCCCTCCCAACTGCTTCTCCCATCAAATCCGGCTCTAACCTGGGTTCCGACATTCTTCCACGAATCTCTCTTCGTCTCGGGACAGACTCTCTATTACAAGGGTCAGGAGGTGCATGCTACTAGTAACTGCTTCCTTCACTTTTACCATACAATTTGACTTCCAAAACAATTTTGAAACAATGCTGTTTCAAAATGAGGTATCACCTCACCTTGTCAGGTGAGAAAATCTTGGCTCAGAAAGAAGGAGGAGCTACACAATTGCTAAATGGCTGCACCTTCCTTTCCACCATGGCTCCTGCACCCCTGCTTTAGTTCCCACCTCATCACTCGCCCCTTCTTGCTCTTTCACAGATTATTATAAAGCTGTACTGCTCAAAGGTTTAAGTGGCTGGACTTCCTCCCTGTTCTCTTCCTTTAGTCCCCGTGTATCCTCAGTGGGTGTCTACATTCTCATCTTTCTCTTCTCAAACACTAACTCCAGTCTCTCTACCTAGATTCCAGATTATTCCTTCTCTTCCACAAAGCGCAACATCTAACACTGGGCGTGGGCACTCTCATCCTGCCATACTGTCTGGCCTGCAAACACCTAAATAACTTTGTTAAGAGAAGAAAAGGCAAAGAAACAAAACCCTGACGGCAGCCTACCTTTTATTCCGTGGCCTTCCTGTACTGCTTCCTTCAGTTACTGACGGATCCTTCCTGGCCCTCTGCGGTCCTCGACGGTGCCGACCCTGCCTCGTGTGCATCTCCCCTGAGGTTCACGGCCCCCAGGCCGCCCGATCCAGCCCAGCCTGCGGCAAGGTGTCCACGGTGACCTCTAACTGAGGACACCAAAGTCCCGCTCCAGCTCTGTCTCGCCCTCGAGCCCAGTTTCTCAGACGCAGATGCTGACATCTATCCCGTCTTGGACGAGCCTTCGTGATCTCAAGCTCATTGAGACTCAGACGGAGCACACTGTCCACAGGCACAAGATTCACTTCCCAGTTCAGGCTTTTCCAGCAGCAGCGTGTTCTCCATGCCTGCCTCCACCCTGCACGCTCCACCAGACAGGCGTGCAGGACACTGCTTCTGTAGTCACTTGAACTCGGGGACCTGTCACAGCTCCTGTTCCCATCCGTGTGACGCTCCACCTCTTGTCCCAGCCGGAGGCCCACCCACACAGCTCACTGCTC
Source organism: Hystrix cristata (assembly GCA_004026905.1). Classification (NCBI taxonomy): domain Eukaryota; kingdom Metazoa; phylum Chordata; class Mammalia; order Rodentia; family Hystricidae; genus Hystrix; species Hystrix cristata. Next base: position 21,751 of record PVJO010022653.1, on the reverse strand, counting down.
TACGGCTGACTCCCGAGTCCGGAGGCCTTGAGCTAACCGGGTAACCTACAGACTCACACCTCGCAGACCACCAATTCCATCGGGAGTGTCAGCCACCGCCCCTCCTACAAGTCCAAAATTCACAGCCACTTCCAGGGGCTATTCCTCTTGATAACGAGCTCCACCAATTCATTCCAAAACTATACGACAGGCCAGGGCCAATTTTCCCAGGTTGATTCTACACCACAGTTACATAAGATGTCACCATTAGAGAAAATAGGGTGAAGGGATTGTACTAACTTTACATCTTCCTGTGAATCTATAATTATTTCACAATAAAAAGTTCTAAAAATACATGCTGGATACCAACTATGTGTTTGTGCAGCACAAGTTGGATACTAAAATCAGAAAGAAAAATGCAATATGATCTTTGAAACCTGTGGTTGAGGAATGGAATCAGATGTTAAATGAGGACTTCCTGCACTAAGTACTGTGACAGCCAGAAGCCTGGGGGACCAGGAACACCAAGGATGGAGTGGCCAGCAGCAGAAGGAGGCCCAGGTACTGCTCTGGGGGACACTTCTCAGCCGGTGCTCAGAAAACACAGAGCTGCTGTCACCGGGCCACAACTGCCCATCCAGGCAGGCAGCTCCTCAAAAGCACGGAAAGTGGAGACACACGGTGTACTCAGAGAACATCAGGGTCAGTGAAGGTCCCAAGGAAGAAAATGTGGAGGACGTGGCTTGAAGGGTGACGTGGTCTGTTTAGTAAGGAATATGGTACTTCAGGTTTAGGACTTCAAAATTTAATACAGTAGGTAATACAGAATTGAAAAGCCTTACAAACTACAGAAATAACAAGATTCATACTTTTACACAGAAACTCATATTAATAAATTCAAACCAATGTACACAGTATTTAGCTACAAGAGTACTCACCAAATAACTGTGTACCATACTGTATTAGAAACAGTTTGTATGTTTCACAAAAGGATGCTGGTTAAATATACCAGTTAAAATAATGTGTACATTTAATAATGAAATGTAAAATAATATAATAGAGGTTTAAAAGTGGGCTATAAACCAGCAGGTACGGTATGATCTAATTTTTGTAAAATAAGCATATGTGTACAAAGAAAAAAGACCGTAAGGGTATGGATACACACACAGACCATATACGTACATAGAAATTTATGTGTGGTTGGGTTTATATCTATTTCAGAGTGATTATGTTATTGGTGGTTTTAAATTCTCCTCTTGCTCACCGGCATTTTTATCTCTCTACTAAAAATGAGCTGTTTTTCTGGGAAGGCTGAGGCAGGAGGATTGCCATGAGTTAGAGGCCAGCCTGGGCTACACAGTGAGTTCAAATTCCACCTGAACTACACAGCGAGACCCCGTCTCAAAAAAACAAAAGCTGTTTCTAACTCTCTTGAGATATAATTCACACATCCTATAACTCAGCCTTTTACAATATACACTCAGCAGTTCTTGGTCTGTTCAGAGTTCTGCACCCACCATGCACAAGCTCATCTCAGGACAGCAGCTGTCACCCCTCACCCCCAGCCCAGGCAGCCGCCAACACGCTTCCTGCCGGGCATTTTATATGAACGTGCTCTGCAATGTGTGGCCCGCTGTGACTGGCTTCTTTCTCAGGGCAGGACGTTTTCAAGGTTCGCCCACACTGTAGTGCATATCAGCGCTTTACTCCCTTTTACTAAAGAATGTCCCACTGCATAGATGTACCATGTTTGTTTATGCGCTCATCATTTGACGGCCACTTTTTGGCTATCATACTGCTAGGAACACTCATGAGTTCTTTTTCATTGCCGTACTAAAAATACAGGAGGAATTGCAAGGAGATTATTGACAGAGCATCTGAGCAGGAGATACGGGGTTAGGTAATAGCAGTGTGGACAGTGAAAAGAGATCCTCAGGAGCCGCCACCATCGGGTCTCGGTGACGCCACAGAGGAGTAAGGGAAAGGGGCAGTGGAGGCTGTTCCCGAGGCCCTGGCCCGGACACAGGGGAATGTCACCCACCAAGATGGGACACACAGGACGAGACGAGTTCCACTCAGGTGCGGGAACTAGAGAGGTCTTGGGAGTTTGGTGGGGACGTGTGGAGCCTGGAAGAGAAGCCAGCGGGAAAGTTCAAACCTAGACCTCAGATGGCAGGGGATGAGGCTACCTGGGACGCACCCAGAAGGAGCACCAACCAGACAGACACAAAAAGGGAACAAGAAGCCCCAAAGCAGATTAGAAAGACAGAGACCACTGCCAGTATCAGAAAAAAAGCCAAGGGGCCAGCCTGCTCAGAGAAAGCACAGTCTCTTTGTCGATGCTGCAAAGCAGTGAAGCGGGTGTCGGCAGAGGGCTCCCCAGACTGACAAAGTGAACGTCACACAGACAGCACCTCACACGATACGGCCCGTCCTCAGTGAGGACCGCAGCACAAGGGGAAGGCAGGACCGCAGCCAGCTGCACCCTTCCTGCAGCGAGTCCCGGCGGGGCCAGGTGAGACGCACACAAGCCCCGTGCACACTGGCCGTTGGCCACTGCCCTTTATCAACTTGCTTCCTTTTGAGGAAAGGTTAGTTTTTCTGATCTGTGAAAGTAGCCCTTGCCATCTCCTTACCACCCTTTCTGACTGATACAAGTACATAGTCGTTTTCTTGTTACTTTCTATCGCACTGCCTTTTAAAAAAAGTAGTATATTTTATTTTTAGGAAATGTACACAAAATACGGACATGGAAGAAGGGAGATCCCATTTACACCCGTACCTCACCACCCAGGAGTAATCGCCATTACCAGACACCCTGGTTTGTTACCTTCCGGACCAGATTTTGACAAGTACGTAACTGAAGCTGTCTGCTGTGTTCTGCCTCGCTGACCTCTTCAGAAAAGCTGATCCTGTGTCCGCATTTCCACATCTGTGTCTGGGTGTCCACTTCTGTTTCTTTCTGCACTTTTCCCCTGATTTTCAGTCTCTGTCTGAAATGTATTGTGGCATATGGTATGACTGGAGTCTCTTTTCTCCAAATGTTTGGCCAGTTCTCAACGCTATTTTTTAACTTTTTTAACTTTAATTCATCTTGTCCTCTCTCCATTGCTTTGAAATGCCACATTAGCACATGTGGTCAGAATTAGGATTCGCACATTCTCGATTCTTAAATATGTAATCGGGAGGAGGGAGGCAGATCCACCTATTTAAGGAAGTTTTAACATGCCAGTTACTGCAGCCACAGACAGTCAAAAGCATAACACAAAGATATTCATGCAAAGAGCACTTATAAAATTAGTCTCTACTCAGATATCCTTCTGCATTCGACACTAGGTCAATGCCCGCCTGCTATCAACAGTTTCTCAGTTAATCCCTCACTGACTGTTGGAAATTGTTGCAAATACAAAGTACTACAGTTTCTCTGTAGAGAGAAACTGCAGATCTTGCCGATGATGTAAAATGTAATGCAAAGTGTTAACGGTGAACTGCTCCTGCCACATGCAAGGCCAGAGAAGATCTGGTGGTCAGTCCTGCCCACAGTGAAGAGAAGAAAACTAACAAGACTGAGGGCAAGAAAGACGAGTCTAAAGAAAACGACCTGCCATCAAGGGTTAAGAGAGACCCCTGGAAAACAACGGCGACTCGGATCCTTGCGAAGGCGCTGGTGTGATCACATTTGGGTGTCCACCATCAGGCCACAAACAAAACAATAACCTCACTCCGTCTTTTTCATTGTCTTCAAAAATTAGTGCATTACTATGGGCAAACTCGAAATTTTGGAAAGTATAAAATAAACTCACAGTAACTTTAAGTTTACTTCTCAAACAACATTTTTGTTTTCACAGTATCTACCATGAGATGTTGGTCTGTTTCAGGTTGTCTTTTTCTGATACCAGTTAGTCACAAACCTTCTATACTTCAATCAGTTCTGAGCTTTCTAATTTGGTTAAGCTCTTTTTATAATTGCAACATTGCCATTCACTGTTATTTTATAATAATATTCTGAAAGGGAAAATTTCATACACTTTATAAACGTCTTGTTTAATCTCGTCTTTGAATTGAATCTTAGAATCCTTTGGTCAAATGCTCCCAAGTGCTTTTGGAATTTTCCATTAGTGTTTATTATTATTATTAATAGCAGCTTACATCTAGTGAGAATTTGCTATGTGTTGGGCACTTGCTGTGCATTTTCCACGCACTACTATATTTGACTGGGCCAACTCTAATTCTGCACCACTGCCGTTCCTTATAATTGAGGAAACGACGAGGCAGACAGTCTAAGAAACATGTTCCATCCCTGGAACTGGTAAAGGGCCAGGCCAGCCTAGAATGCATCTACTTTTGACATCAAATCTACTTCATGGTAGTATTTCCCAATTCGGAATTCACTTTTGCTTGAAGTTCAGAAGCCATCTGCTAATTTTCCTGAAGACTTTCCTGTACTGAATTCATCTAAATTTGCTTAATGAAATACTCCAAAGTATAAGGCCAACAGTTAAGTCACACTGACAATATGAAAGTAAACCAGCAAATGCCTTAGAGTACTCAATGAGATGCTGAAGAATTAAATTCTGTTAAAATGGGTCATTTGGGAATAGCCTCAAACAACATCAAATCATTAAGCCAAAAAGTGTCATTAACATGAGTTTAAAATACTAAACAGTGAGTTTTAAATGCATCTCCAAGGAGGACAGCCTAGAAGCCTTATTCAGATTCATGGTCTGTATTTTCTCCTACCCACTGAATATAAAAAAGACACAGGAATACTAATTGCTGGGTGCTCCACAGCACATCTCAAGATAATCAATACTTTGATCTGCATACATGGAAAAAGGCTCATCTTCTTATCTATCAAACTCTCTTTGCTTCTTTCTCCATCCTTTGGCTTCCTTTTGGCCCCCAAATCCGGCAGTGTCAGAGAAAGCACAGGCTGCAGCCCTGGCTGCCACAACTTACAGCTCACGCGAAAGAAATGCTCGCCCCACCCCCCGTGCTGGCTGGGGCCCGGGGTGACTCGGCACCCTCTTCTTGCCCAAGCCCCTCCCTCGGCTCATAGTTCCCTCGGAGAGAACACTTACTCACTGAAATGAAATTTTGTTTTTTTTAAATGAAGAAATGATTAAAGCTCCCATATTTGTGAGGTTAAATGTTAGGCCCATTTGAGCACGCAGTGAGTTGTGCCTGGACACTTCAGAGAGCCCAATCTCCATCACAATTAGGGCTACGAGACGCTGTCCTGGACACTGAGGCCATACAGGAAGGTTCCGGTAAACTAAGGTGACTTTCTCAGCCGCCACACCTGCAAGGACCAAGCAGGTGACACACACATGCAGGAGGCCAGCCAGCCCACGAAGTCATTTTTATTCAGATTTCTTAAAAACACCATTCTGGTGGTCTCTGTGACTCTGGCTCCAAGAGTAGAGTGCAGTGAACTGAGGTTGGAAGCAGCTATGAAAGTGGACCACAAGAAGATGTGACTGAGAGCTACGAGTAAGAAAATAAGTCTGCTGGCTGTGCGACGCAGAGAATCCCCCGGAAAAGGTTAAGCAGAAGCAGGACGGCGATGGCAGGGGAAGCAGGAAATGTGAGACAGAGGCCGCGCGGTGCCGGGGGAAAGACTCCCAAACCCCAGACCCCACAGAGGATGGGGGTGCCGGGGGAAAGACTCCCAAACCCCAGACCCCACAGAGGATGAGGGCACTGTGGCCTTCAGTGAAGCAAAGAAAGGGCTCAGCCATGTGCCAGGCTCCAGCATCCAGGATGCCAGAAAGGACCAGGAAGGCTTATCCTGAGATGTCTGTCCATCTGCATCTTAACAGAGACATGGTAAAATTATACACACTCCTGCCTTTGACTACTAAACACTTAGTCACTTCACCTCCTTAGACCTTCATTACCCCAGCTGTCAGTGAGTGAGGGGAACCAGAGGGTTTCTAACTTCTTGGCTAGATAGTGAAGAAAAGGATCATGTCTGTGAAAAATGATGTGTGCTATGTGTTCAGTAATCTGCTTTCTAGTGTGCCACTTTATCTTTGTGTATTCTGATACAATATTATAGAAGAACTAACGTAAATTGCACCATTACAGGCTAGAAGCAGTAAAATTCCCCATATTCTTTTTCTGTATGATAAGGGTATCATGCCGCGAGATTTCCTAAGCTACTGGAGAAACAGACAACATGACTGTCACATTTCATGAGTTCGTTCGTGTCATGCTCCCTGCTGCTGCTGTGGAGAAGCTGGGAAGGGAAGGGGGACTCAGCTCTGCTGTCTGGAAGGAACCTGAGCTGTGCACCCAGCTCTTTGGCCCCGATGGGAAGGGCAGACCCAGGTGCCAGCAGCCCTCGCCGATGCCCAGGTCGGGTGAGCTGGCACACAGGAGCCTCAGACCCGAGTCTTGCTCTATCCCGGGTCCAACCCTGTGTGTCCTCCCCCGTTCTGATGACCACAGTCCGAGCACACAGCAGGAGGCATCCCGACTAACTGGAGGGCGAGTGTCTGTGTCATGCTTTATACATTCATGAAATACAGTACGGCGAGATCACACTGGATAAACTTACTTAAAAACAGTTTTATTCTCTAACCTACTTTTTATTGGTTAGAAGCAAAACAAAGTGGATCATATACCTAAAAGCAGAGAGATTCTTCTTTCCAAGGACCATCTGAGAAATGTCTAGCAAGCGAATACCCCAAGAATATTTACCCAAGTAGGTACCCAGAAATATATGTGGGAAATAGGAGGGCGATTTTCTTAGCTATCATCATTTTAACATGAAATTTAAGCCCCCACCAACCACAGACACATCCCTTCACTCCGGGGAGGGGGCTGTGCTCAGCAAGCAGGCCCTTACCTGGCATGACGATGGTCTGCAGGGTGGCCGCATCGGCACTGAGGCAGAGACGGCCGCCCTTGGCCAGCCTGTCGCACAGCAGGGTGATGTGTTTCTTCAGCTGGCTCGTGTCTTTGGGCATATTCAGGTGGCTGCTGAGGTTCAAAGCCTGCTCCTTGGAACTCTTTGACAGGCAGGTCTTCAACAGGTGGGACACGGCAGCGTCCACGGTCTCTTCCCAGCCCTGTAGGCAGAAGGCCATGCTGAGTTTGTGCAAAGACAACAACAAGCCAAGTGGGCACTGCACTGCTGATGGGGTTGTGCGGCTGATTGTTCACGGGTGAGTACTGGGACAGAACCTGGTGTCTGCGATGCTCCAGGCCAACCCGGCCTGGGACTCAGCTCTGTCCACTGTTTCACCTTGCACAAGCCACTGACCCCTCTTGGCTGGCCTCTAGAGGGCCGAGGTGACTGAGCTGATCTATGAGAAGCATCCAGTGCTGTGTCAGGCAGAGTGCAAGCGGTGACAATCAGATTAACCTCCATGCAGTCTGTTTGATGATCTGGTGGGGAGCTGCTGCCTTATATTCTGCTCAGGAGAGCTGGCCCTGGTCGGGGACCCCTGGACACCTTGGGGACCCTGGGACGGAGCTGTGTCTCTGCCTTGGTGCCACTACAGCTGGGGGGTGCAGACCAAACCAAGGGGCTTACTTCAAGAGGGATCTTGAGAGACTCAGGGCCCATCCAGCCCCTTTTCACTATCAGGTGACAAAAAGTGACACAAAGCAAGGAAGAGGACCATTTACCCCACTTGTTCCGGGAACAGTGTGGCGGTATGGCAGTGAAGTGGGGTGTCACCTTGGCACCATGAGGGTTGCAGTTCCAGGACCTCAGCATGGTCAGCATCATCACAGAGGATGTGGGCACCAGCTGGCCTGGCACAGGAGGCCCCCTCAGGTGCTCGCAGGTGACACTTGCAACAGGAGTAAGGGCGGAGTGCAGAGGTCAGCCAATGCATCTGTGGGGTATCCAAAGGGCCCCAGAGGGGACAGGGTGAGGTCTCTGTAGGGGTCCAGGGATGCTGGAACACGTGAGGTGAATAGGTGTGGGAGTGCCAGGATGACTCAATTCACACCCAAAGGCTCATAATGCCAGTGGCACCAGGGGCCAGACAAAGCAGAATTATAAAGTAAGACATTAAGTGAGTTGATTCTCATAGAATCCTGCAGAATCACCCAAGCCCTTACACTGGCGATGAGAACCTCAGCCTCACAGAGGAGGCTGCGGGGGCCCTCACTGCCAGCACCCTCCGTCCTCAATCTTCCTAGGCACAAGCCCGATGAGCTACCCCAGGCCGCAACTCCTGAACCCAGAGCTCAGCTCCACGCAGAAGGAGCACCCACCCCGCCCTGCTGCACTGTACTCTCTTCCTGCCACCTGCACCACCTCCTCCTCTCACTTGGGCCAGCTCCTACATGGCCCCGTAGGCCATTCTCAGCCCGAGACCCAGGGTGCCCTGCTCCCCACAGAGCTCTTTCCGGGCCCAGCCGGGAGCTCCCTGGGCCCCCACACCACTCAGAACACGGACAGTGGTGCAAACACATTTGCAGCATGGAGATGGTGAAGAGCAGATCTGGATCCTAGAGGTGACAGGGAGTTTCCCAGGATCCATGACACAGCAATCCTGTGCCTAGACATGTGCGTCTTCAAGATCTGAAATGATATAACTTTGCAGCAGCTCACTCAGGACTCGTGTAAGCAGCAAGAAGTGACTCACTGTCTGGGCCCCAGTCTGTTCCGGGGCCTCCAGTCTAACTGCTCTTCTCCACCGCAGCCCTTAATGTGTGTGAAGACAGCGATTCTGTGCCCAATCCTCCAGAACAAACATCCCAGTTCCTCCAGCTCTTCCAGAGAGAAACATGGTTTCAAGCGTTCTCTCCATCCTGAACACTCTGCCTTGAATGCACTGCAGTTTTAAACACTTTGGAATTTATGCAGCTAAGTAGAGAACCCCAAACTGTCCTCAGGACCCAGGATGGGCTGGGAGTGCAGGAAGGGACATTACCCTTCCTGATTTCTGGGGATTTTACCTGCCAGCCTAGCCCTGGTCACCTCAGCGCTTTTGTGGCCGTGCCGTGCTCTTGACTCACATGGTGTGTGCAGCTGCCATGGTCTCCTCCCAGGCTCACACACATGGTTCACCGGACCAAGGTGCAGACCCTACATACACCTACAAGTGAACTTCCCCCTGGTCACCACGGAGGCTTACTTAATCAGGACTTTTTACTCCACTGACCCATTCTTATCAACCCATTATGGATGCTGCTGGGAGAAAGGGGATATAAATGATCTTAAAATGACCTTGAAAATCCTTTCCTGGTGACCTTAAAGACTCCAGAAACAGCTGCTTGCCCAAAAACTACTAAAGAATAATATATCACTGGTTACTATCAAGATCTCTCTCTACTACTACCAAAACCTAAACTAGACAAATACCTAAAACTGACTTTGTAAGCTAAATAACCCAGATATCATTACAAAGGACAAATTTTCAAGTTGCTTCTGGAGCCTTTGACAAAGACCTCTGGAGAGTAAAAAGCAAAGGCCCTTTGACTACAATTTGGCATTTGTGTGCTCTGTGACCATTTCAGCATTAAAACAATTTCTATAAGAGTCTATTATTCATCTAAGCAAACTACTTTATTATAAATAGATTATAGTAGCTCATTAAATAATTTAAGTAGATACAGCTCTAGTTTACATTCAAGCACCGTACAGAATTTCTTTTCCTACTGCCAACTGGCCGATCAAGTAAAATCCATGTCACATTTAGGTATTTAGCATGAATATTTCTTCAGTATAATGAAGCATGATGCTGATACTTTAGAAAAATTCTGCCAAAATAGCATTATTATTTGGAGGGCCTGGATAGTAAATTCAAATGTGAGAACCAAAGGGAATGTTTGAGACAAAAGAAGAAGGAGTTCTGCTAACATAAAAATGCAATGTGATAATTCAGTGACCACACATGCAGAACTTCCCTAAAGAAATGAGAAACAAGACTGTGCGGAATCTAGACCCTGAAGTGTGAGAAGCACCTGAAAGGCAAGCTGTTTTAACCACCTCTGCGCTGTCTGAGTCCATTGCCTTTATACCCAGCTGTATATATAAACACACGTGCATGCACACACACATGCACCTAATCTTCATCCTTTAGAGCTGTGTATCAATCATACTGATCATTTGCCTTGTTTTTGCAAGAGTAAAAGAAAATCTCAATATGGGGAAAATGACCAGAAATGAATTTAGCATATCCCTTCAGTGAGAAGTAGCTTTTGTTTTAGTTCTCAGATCCGAATCTTAACCGAAGCAACAGGTGACCTGTGTACGGCTTTTAGAAACACTATCAGGTGTGAAGAGGAGGGAAGGCGAGGGGGATGAATTGAACTGCATGTGATGCTGTTTTACTTTCCTTGCAGCCCTCCTCAGTATTGACTGGACTTGTGGAGAGAATACACCGACTGTCTAGTCTGGTACTGGTAATCGCGGTTTCCACTGTTCCCAAGACCTTGGCTCTACCCACTGTGGGAACTTCGCTGTCTTGGTTCTACAGACTGGGCTGCCTTGCTCCTGCCAGATGCCCTCCAAGGAACTGGACCCAGGGGCCCTGCCTTGTTGCCTGGCTTCCGCAAGGCCGAAGTGCCTGCTGGGCATTCCCCTGGAGCTCCCTACTTCTCAGGGTCCACATCTCCCTTGCCTGTGCAAAGGTTCCTGCGCTCCACATGGGTCCCAGATGCCACTGGGAGCAGTGTGGAGTCCTGGAGTGCCCTGCTTCCCTGAGCCTGCTCTTTGAATTCAAGGCCCTGGCTTTGCCTGATGCTCCTGAATGAAGTCAGCTAAGCTATGCTTTTGGCCACTCAGAGACCGGATGGCTGCGGCTGAGATCCTGACTGCTCCACTATACTCGCCCTGCTCATCTCACTGGTCACATCTAAATGCCAGCACCAAGCATGTGCTTATCAGAAACAGCAAGAAGCAGAAAGTCTGACAAGGTCTGTAAAGCCAGTTCCCTAGAATGTCAACCAAAGCAAGCAAAAATAATAAAATAAAAGAGTATTTCCAAGCCACCTGTTAACTACAACAGGTGAGTTTAAGGTGGCTGCCCATACACTTACAGATTCTGACTCAAACCCGCTCACCCCCACTACCCCTTCCCTGTGAGACTTTGGACTCAGCCTCTCTGGGAAACACTACAGGTCTCCGTGAAACACTCTTCACTGTGCCAATCCTTCATGGGTGTTACTGTGGTCTGAAATCTCAAGCGGAAGACAATGTGAAATAAGCAAATATACACAATCCCACTTTGAAAAAAAAAAAGAGAAGCATTTTTAAAAAAATAGAAGCACACCACTGAAATTCAATGTGCAAAGCAACATCCTTAAATATTTTTAAAACTCCTGCAAACTTATGTTTGTAATAGAAACACTATCACACCCTTAACTACAGTAGTGTAGGAAAAACCACAAAATGCCACAGTAGTGCTTAGAAGCGAATGTGCAGAGTTAACTCCAAGGGAGTGAGAAAAGGTAAAAAGGGTGATCTGTCTACAGAACAAGTGATCACAGCTGGGCATTGTGGCGCAGGCCTGTAATCCCAGCAACTGGGAAGCTGAGGCAAGAGTGTTGCCACGAGTCTGAGGCTAGCATGGGCTACATAGTGAGTTCAACGCTGTCTCAAAAAAAAAGAACAAGTGATCACATGGCCATAGCCCAGGTTGCAGGAGAGGACAGAAGATGTACATATGATGTCTGTCTTGCATTATACAGGCAAAGACAAGACAACTTTTACATCATATTCACTTAACTTTTTTTTCAAGCTTATCCTTCTTTATGGCAGAGTAATACTCCACTGGATATTAAAATCACATTTTCTTTATCCGTTCATTGGTTGAAGGGCATCTGGGCTTTTCCAAGATTTAGCTGCTACAAATTGCACTGCTATAAACATGAGTGTGCATATATTGCTGTGATATGATACTTTTCAACTCTTTCAGGAAGATACCAAGAAGAAGAACAGCTGGGTCAAATGGAACTTCTAAATTTTAATTTATTGAGGAACCTTCATACTGCTTTCCATAGTGGTTGTACCAATTTACACTCTACCAACAATGGAGAAGGGCTCCTTTTTCCCCACAGCCCCTCCAGCATTTGTTACTGGTTGATTTCTTGATGACAGACATTCTTTCTGGAGTGAGATGGAATCTCAGTGTTTTAATTTGCATTTCTCGAAAGACCAGTGATGTTGAACATTTATTCATTTGTTTATTTGTTGTTTGTACTTCTTCATCTGGCATATAACATGGGTAAAACTCACCTGTTTACACTTCAACACACATGTAAACGCCTTGCTGTTCATCATAACAAGTGGGTAACACAAAGATTGCTTCCTGTATTCCCCCAGCACAGCAACTGAGATGCCCAGCCAGCTACCATTATATTGAAGTACATACTTACATTAGAAAAGTATGGTACGCGCGCATGTGTTACCCTGAGCGAGGAACCCAAACGCCTTCATGGAGACCAGATTTTTATAAGCAGAAGGCACATGGTTGCTTCAAACCAAACTACTCTATTTTTTTCCTCAGCTCTACTTCTTTGTTGAATGTTTGCCAAGAAATTTGCATTTGACCTGTATTCCATCCTGATCTTGAGGCTTTAGACAGAGGAATACAAAGTAGATTATTGAGTTATTAGGAAACATGATCCTTGATGGACATAATCAGTTCAAAAGATAAAGCACTGGAGATGTTTGGTGGAGTCTATCACACTGACTAAGAATCAAAGTTTGCTTCAGGCAAAACCTTCTAGTCACATGCACTACTGAGAGGTAACTTACTGAAAAACTAAAACTGGGGTATCAAATGGATAGCGAAGATCACAGGAAAAAGCTGACTCTGGTAATGGTAGCTTAGATCATTTGGGTCAACTTCCCTGCTGAGAATAACTAGAAAAAGAGAGTGAGTGTGTGTGTGTGTGTGTGTGTGTGTGTGTGCGCGCGCGCACGCGCGCGTGTGTGTATGCGCCTTTCTTCAAAGGCCCAGGAAAGCTAACAAGAGTGCAGACTTACCAGGCCAGCATCCAGGAGATGCGAGGCCCCAGAAGGTGAGCGCTGTGCTGCAGGTGCCACCCGGGCCCTCGCTGCTTCACCCCCCCGCCCGCACCTGCTCACAGGCTCGCCCTGCTTGTGATTTCCATGAATGAGGCCGCACAGGCTGCAGAGGTATCCTGCACTGGAGGTCCAAAGATCTGGGCTCTGACTGATGCTTTAAACATAAGCTTTAAGTCTCCAGGAATATTATTTTAATTATCTGGGTCGCAGTTTCCTCCTCAGTAGAAATCTAGGACAAGAACATTTCCCCGGCCAGGGGCTCATTATGATTTAATGAAACATATTCAACAACTGCAGGCAATTCTGTGCTGTGCTTCTGACGCGTGAGAGTCCTCTCTGAAAGTTTATCTTCTCTGTGCTGGTTCACTTGATGAATGACAGAAGCAAAGATAACAGTGACAAGAGTAAAAACTATTAGGATTTCTTGCGTGCTAGAAAATGCGCTGTGAACTTTACAGTGTCTGAGTGAATTTCCTCGACTACCCCACGGCAGGCACAGTGGCCTCCAAGAGAGGCTCGGGACGGAAGGTGCTTCACCACGAACGACGCACCTGTCAGGAGTGCAGCAGCAGTGGGACCCAGAGCTGTGAGTCCCAAGTCCCGGCCGCCACACCGCCATGCGTGTCCTTCCCATTTCATCATGTGTGTCTTCTGATACTCTGTCAGATCTGCTGGCTCCTTTTACTCTACTGAACTTTCAAAATTCCTTCTTCCACTAGAAAATTTATGGCCACAGTTAAGGTGTTCTCAGAACCAAACTTTCGATCAGCTTCCTCATGCACTGCACACACTACCGATGATTAAATGATAATTTACTGCAGAATCGAAAAGCGCAGGGCTCTGAGCAGTCCGGTTGAGACACGTTTGTAGAAGAGTCCACCAGAGCTTTCAGCGCCTGCAGACTACTGAGCCTGAACTGGCAACGGTACGACAGTCAGACTTTGCTCTGCAGAATCCGATTACCGAGGTTCACGGCAGGGACTCTTCACTTCGCATGCTCACAACAGCAGCTGCTGCGTCAAAAGCGTAGACTCCTGGGGCCCCGACTCCCCAAGCGCCCACTCGTTTGTGGACTCCAGGGAAGAGCAAAAGTGAGGACAAGAGAGGGGCCGAGTGAGGAAGCTCGAGGCACCCACTCTCCCAGACAACGCTGCTTTTAGCAACTGCGAAGAACAAGGAACAATCAAACTCAAGAAGAAATGTCCAGAAATACAGGAAACCACACAGTGACGTGTAAGACAATACACAGGCCTTTTTCTTCTGCTTTTCTCTCCTCCCTTCGATTAGTTTGGGTTTCCAGGTCCACCCAGAAGCTTCACTATTTCAAGACACACCTACCTACTTCTCTCTTTTTTTTTAACAGGACTACCAATGGATATAACACAGTTACAGGACAATCTGCTACTAGATTACTATTTTTGTTTTCTTCAAGTAGAATTCAAGTTGTGAAGTCTCTAGAACAGTGTCCAAGATGACTGAGCTGTAGATCATTCAATGTCAGTGTCATTCTTCACAACAATCAAGCTAAAACGAGGATACTACAGCAGCTCACATCTCAAAGCTCAGGATTTATGAGGCAGTATTTTAATCTATATATTTACATTAATTTTAAATGCCTTTTTATATTAAATAAAGCACTATTTTAGGTGCATATAGTCAATTTTTTAAAAAATATTTATTTAGGCCGACTGATACATTATACTAAATACAGTGGTGCCTTGGTCCATGAACTTAATTCATTCCACAATTCTGGTCACAAACCAAATTGGATGAGAACCAAATCAAACCCACTGTTTAGGTTCAATGTTGACATTATGGGGAAATACTATTAGGTTCTTGTCCAGTTTGGTTTGCAACCACGATGATGGAAAGAATTAAGCTGGTGAACCCCAGGTACCACTGTATTATGAAGTTTTAAGGAAACGCTGAATCAAATATGGATCTTCCCTTCAAAGACCTTATGCTCTGTGGTAAATCTTAAAAATGTAATGATGTAGAAAGGAAACCTATTTAGAATGGTACAGATAAAGTGCTTTAGGAAGGATGTGTTTTAGCCTGTGACACCCAGCCCTTTTTCTAGAATTACATCAAGAACTGTCAAATAAAAGTTGTACAAGACATCTCTTACATTTGTCTAACACAGTAAGGTATCTTCCAATCACTTTTGTGCAAACATCAGTTATATTGTTTGAGTTCGTTTTAGCATCATGTGAAGCAAACCACAAGGTGATTAAATATGTTAGCATTTTCTAGAATGGAATCCAGCCCAGGTAGACATAAATACAAAATATAGATCTACATTTATCCTGTTATAGTGGTCACACTGAAGAAGAGCAAAATTCAGCATGACTGCAGACTTTTCATTTCTGAGAGGCCCCTTAGTTTGGGTCCAGACCGTGCCTCTTTCCTTTCCTGGACTGTGAGCACAGCAGCTTCCTGAGAACCGACCCAAGAAGAACCGATGGGGAGAGGGGAGCCGAGGAGGGGAGACACCAAGGCAGTGGGACCTGCTAGCAGCAACCCGTGCGGGCAGCCACACTGGGTCCTGCCTGCCAGATGACTCTGGGGGCTGGCGTCCACCTCCCTGCCCAGGGACGAAAGAGCTGGGGTCTAATCTGTGGAATCCCGCCAGCCACAGGCCAAGCTGGTAGTGATCTAACCTCCGTCACTGAGGGAAAGTGCTCGGGCAAAACCTTGCAGGTGTGCAGCAGGTGGAAGCTGAGGAGCACGGGTGAGGCCAGGACAGCACTTGTCATTGGCTCCTGCCTAGAAGAGACACAGTGAGGGTTAAAGACGGCCACGTAAGTCACCTTTACTGCCATGAATGTGATGCTCGTAAAAGTTGGTTTTCCTACGCTACTTTCATTGTGTGAGGAAGGCCCTCTCCTTTCTTTCTTTACAAAACAGAGAGATGTTCCAATTACTTAAGCTTATTGGACTTGATTCTGAGATTGCTAAAAACTACATGGAAATGTTTATGACACTGAATTTAGACCTGATGGTTTAGAAAGCAACTAACCACTGCCGTCAAACCCCAGAAATTAGATTTTATTTCTTAGGAACTCAGACGGTTTCACCACTCCAAAAAGAAAAAAAAAAAATGTGTATTCTTGCTAACAGTATCAGAGATTCTATCCCCAAATTCCTATTTCCTGCCGTGAGCAAGAACTGCGTTCCCATAGTTCTCATTAACTATGTATCAGGGAGATCTAAATTTAGGTTTCATGATGTGCTATAAAATCTTCCAGATTAAAGATGATAGCAGTGGAGACTAAACCTTCATTGCTACTCACAGTCTATTTGTGGCTTTCTCTTCAAAAAAATCAACAGCTGGTAAGATCTTTTTCTATTTATAGGAAATGTGCTTCTGGTCAAGGGTGCCTGCTCCAAGATGGAAAATCAAGGCCTTGCCTTTTTCTTTAGCTTCCTGCCCCAAATTCAAACTACTTGCAAGCTCCCTCTTAATAAAAGAAGAAGTAATTACAATTCTATTACTCCGTACTTACACTGATGCTCAATCAGTTCCACATCCCCCATCTGAACATCTCTGGAGCGGGGACACTGTGAGACTGTTCATTCTCAGCACACTGCACTGTCACCGCCTGTGTCTGTGCAGTTTGTCCCGCATGCTCACGTTATGTCCCCTCCACTGATTTACGTGCATGTTCATACCACCCTGTGGAACCAGCTGCCACTTAAAAACCTTTAAAAATAACACTATGACTTGCCATTGAGCAAAAAAGCCACTGTGTGCAGAGAGAAGCACAACAATAGAGAAACTGGAAATATAAATTGGAAATTAGTGAGAAAAGCATTCGTGAGTGAAGAATGAGATTGAGGCAAGGCAAAAGCTACGTGCCGCCAAGATGTAAGACAGGAGACACCCACGGATGCTTTATCACTGCGACACACGCACAGACACTGCCCTCCCGTGTCAAGCAATCCAACCAAGGTCAGCACAGCTGCCAGTCTCTGGAGTAGGTGTGATTCAGTTAATTGCTCTATCATGCAGGGTGACTATCAGAATGACAAATAGCAGTTTGGCTAAGATGCTCGGCTGACTTTGGACAGAAGACGCTTAACGTTCAGCAGTATGCGATTCGACTGAGCTGAGGAAGGAACAAAGTCCAGATCAGATCAGAGGCTCAGGAAATGTCACGAAAGCAGCAGTGGCACAGTTTTAGAAGTGACACACCACCCAAGCATGGTGGCACAGGTCTGTAAACCCAGCACTCTGAGAGGCTGAGACAGGAGGATCCTGAGTGTGAATCCAGTCTGGGCACCTCAGGGACTCAGAGAATCTGTCTTGAAAAGTTAAAAAAGGGCTGAGAATGAAGCTCCGTGTGCAGGGCCTGGGTTCAATCCCCAGCACTGAGAAGGAAGGGAGGGACGGAGAGTCAAAGACAGACAGGGAAAAACTGCATCAACAACACTTCACAGCGCACAAGACAATGCTGTGTGTGAAACAAAGAGAACAACGGCTGGTTCAAAGTGATTCAGGAGACTCAAACTCTGTGATGAAGTGTCAGGAGTGCCTTCACCAACTTGCATTCCTTATATATTGTACTTCTTCTTTTTCAGGCTCCAGAATGCTCTATGATAAAATTTACATCTAAAGTGATGAAAACACTACATCACAGTTCAGCTGGCTGTGTACTGGCGTTTTGTTTGTTTTTCCAAAGGATAGTGGCACGACCTAAGGGGCTGGCATCTTACTGCTGAAATACAGCGGCGATAATAAGCACCACTCCGGGACGCCTGTCCCAAGGTGGGTGCCTCCTCTGGCACTTCATGGGAAGCATCTGGATTAGTTCTCAGAGAACCCTGAGAGGTGCAGAGCATCCTCATGAAAACACCCCTTAGAGCAGTTTCCCAAAGCACCTCAGGTGGTTTTCTGGTTTGCCTTTGCTTCTGGTGGTGCTGGGGCTGGCCCCAGGGTGTCCGCGTGCTGGGCACGGCTCTGCCCCGAGCCACACCCCAGCCTGGCTACAGACTTTAAACTATGGTTGGCACCTGGACTGTTCCATTATATTGTTATGTAATTATTACTGGTATCATTACTTCGATCTTCCAGATGACATAAATAATCAAACACTAAAACCTTAAATATGAAATAAAGGTGAAGCTACTCAAGGAGACTCAGTGTGTGGTCTAGTCCACCAAACCAAATAGGCAATGTAATTTTCAGTTATTCGCATTAGAGTATAATTGGTCCATATTTATACATTATTTATTATATATTTGGGTGTCTCATTGAGGGGAAAAAAGCTTACTTTTGCATTCAATGTTTATTGTGTTCCTGTAAATCTTTTATTTAGGCCACAGTCAAACCAAATGAAGTCCAAATTATGTGGGGGAATAAACAGCTCCGGAAAGGATGCACGTGAAATGCAGACAGAAACTCCCTGAGCAACAGCCTCAGCCTGACCCTGTGATCTGCGGCCGTGCCTCTGACCTGCAGACGCTGCACTCTGCGGGCTCAGGAGGAGGCCACTGCAGAGCCAGGGGCGCTCCGGGTCCCAATACCCAGCCCCCTCCCCCCTTTGTCCACTGATCAGTAAGAAGAGAAAGTGAAAGAAGCTGAAGCCAAATCTGAAAGCTACTCTCTATCTTCACAAGCAGAACTAGCCCTTGGGCTGCAGACTACAGCTCACCACTGAGGAGAGGAGGAAGCCGCAATGTGCCTAAGGGTGCAGAATGAGTGAGCATTTGCTCAAAAAGAGATCTGCAGCCCAGCCTGGCGTAGTACTATACCATTCAGTTGGTATGCCACAGTTTATGTTTTCCAACGATGAGCATGCAGGTTGCTTTAGCATTTCACAGTTACAAACACTGTGGTATCAAATGGATTGTAGGTTACTGCTTTTTAAGTGTATTGACTTGGATTCCTGACGTAGGATCAGTTTTGCGACCCATTCTCCTAGACCATTCTCTGGAAAGACTCAGAATTAGGTGGGCATGCCTTTCTCATTACTCGTTTGTTGCACCACTTATTACCATCTTTACTGAGTCAATAAAAGTGCACTACAACTAACAGTCCCTTTTACTTGTACGTATTTATCATTGCTAAGACTGGACACTTCTGTGTTACTCACTGTTCATGAGGCTTTGTGAGTGAATGTGTGTTTGAGTACGTGGTTGTGTGCAGCATGCCCACTGGGCTCCATTCTGAGAAATGCATCATGAAGTGATTGTGTCACTCTGCAGACATTGTGGGCGGCACTTACACAAAGTAAGACCACTATCACGTCACTAGTGGTTCCATCTCACAGAGCCACCATCATGTACGCAGTCCATCATCGACTACAACCCTGTCACTTGTCATGTGACTGTACAGTCTGCGGGTCTAGCTATCAGTCTAGCTGTATTTTAACATCTCTGTGGGAGAGAACAGGCTTTGCTCTTACAGAACCCAGCAGCACCTGGGACAGCTTGCAAAACAAGGAGCAGACAAAATGCAGGCAGTATGCTTCCTCCCCAAAAATGACTTAACAAACTGTACAGTTGCTGGAAGAGCAGGCTGCAATTATGTGAAACATTATGAAAATAAGTGGAGTATCAAGCTATCCCTGCAGGATTCCTTACATACAGCTATATGTGCAATTGCTTTAATTCTGTGGGGATGTAAAAGAATCTGTCCTTATATTTACTAAAAATACAGGACAAGCACAATGACAATTTCAGAGTATATAATAAGAGCTAAACTGTGTTGTACTCCAGGTGACCTTCACAAGAGAATGGATGGAAGCCAGACTAAAAGAAGGAAATGGATGCTGATTACCCTCTTAGGGGCCTGAGTGGGGACAGTGGAGGGGGGCAGTGAGGACAAAAGCATCGCTAGCATGGGTGATGGAAAGAGACTACATAGCCATGGGAACTCAGCTTTCCCACAGAATGAAGGGGGAAGCTGGGGTGCAAAGAAAATGTACAGCCAAGTGTGTGAGGGGCCTCATACCTGGCCCTGGGCACGGGGCGGAGCGCGCAGGGGAGGGCGGAAGCAGAGGCACCGGCTTGCCCCACAGACATGGGCCGAGGGGCTGCGTGTGGTGCCACGCCAGGAAGCCAGGTGGGAAAACCAGGGCTCGGCCCAGGGCTTCACAGAAGCGCTTCCGAAAGAGCCCTGGCAGGTCAGGGGGCCACTTCACATGACACAGAGACACAGCTGCTGGGTGATGGCACAGAGAGCTGCAGGTCTTAAAGTTACCATTTCTGACTGTCAGAATCAGCATTTTGTAATCAGTGGACTCAAACTAGGTAGGTGAAAGTATTAGAGAAATTAAATTAATATAAACACACTTCTAGTCAGGAATCAAATTCATAAGCATCATGAAGATGATCACTGTTTTCCTCACTGTTGGTTGTCTGAATTCTACTTATTTAGTCATATATATATTTAAATCTCACCTTATTTCAACAAACAAAATTTTTGAGGATATACTAGAAAGGGGATGCTTCAATTCTTCATTCAGTGTCTTTTTTAAGTGTACAAATAATATCAAGTGTGTTCACTGAAGCACTATTTCATATTTTATATACACCAGCAAAGTTTAAAAATTACCCACACAACTTGTGTACCAGTTTTCTGTTCAGCTCCCTTTTTGATATACTTTAATTATTTCAGTTTTTAAAACAGTGTCTTAAGTTAGTTTCTCATTATTGAGACAAAATGCTTGACACCCACAAGTTGAAGGAGGGAAGGCTTATTTTAGTTAATAGTTTGTAGAGATTACAGTTCATAGGTGGTTGATCCCAAGGCAGGGCAGCATGGCAGAGGAGAAGCAGTTTATGGCATGGCAGGCAATAGCAATAAGCCTGTCTTCTATTTTTTCCTTTATTCCATTCAGGCTGCAAACCTCTTGGTTGGTGTCACTCACACCCAGGGTGGGACTTCCATTATCCTCACCCAAAATTATGCTAAACTAGTCAGTCAGTTAATGTAATAAACACACATCCTTAATTCAGATTCACATACCTTAGACCCAGCTGCCTTTGAAAAGCTCCACCTATGAGCACATGAGGCTTGGGAGTGGGGAGGGGTCCAGATATAAGAAAGTCATCAGAAAGGGTGATGCGTATTCTACTCAACTCTGGCGAGGCAGAATATTATGCAATGAAAAAACACTAGTTGAATCTAAGCAGCAAGGCGTGAGTATGTGTCCACCAAGAACATAAAGCTAATTCTTTCATGTTTATCTTGCTGGCTAAGATCATGGGAATTTCCAAAAATTTACTTTTTACACTGTGTTCCCATAGACAGTTACAATTGCAAAGATACTTGAACAGCCATAAAGGCTGACTTTACAGTGACACCAGACTTCCTCCTCCTGTTTGCCTTCTAAGAAGAGGTCATTAACAACAGCAGTGACCAGTGTCTCGGTCATCACTCAGACCAGACAGCAGGCACAATGGACCTGACCTCTGATGCAGACACCTCTAAACCCTGTAAGTGAGCCCTGATAAGTGCCTACAAACAGTAGGATTTCCTATTATAAACATCTGTTTTCCCACATGAACCCTGTTGAGCACGTTAAAAATAAGCTTCTCTTTCCACATCTCTTTTTAAAAGGAATAATCAATCAAAACGTAAGGCTGAAGGTCCACATTTCCTTCCCCCACTGATGTAAATTTCCACCTCAACTTTCCCAGGGAATTTTAAAGCTCAACACAAGGGAAGGTAACTATTAAGCCCTTAAGAACACAATGATACTTTTCTTTTTTTTTTTTAATTTTTTATTTTTACCAAGAACATGTAACGGTACATTGTATACATAA
>PVJO010022652.1:0-27576 GCA_004026905.1 Hystrix cristata | reverse complement strand
AGTAAGATGAAAGGGGAAAAAATGGTAAAGTGTAGTTACACTTGTTGCAAATAGGGAGGGGTGGGTGAATGGAAGGGAGGGGAGGGGAAGGGGGGAAGAGGGGGGAAAACCAAGATGTATCATGTACAGGTACAAAATAACCATGTTGATTATGATCATTATGTATGCAATGTACCAATACATGTTCTTGGTAAAAAATCATAAAAAAAATTTAAAAAAAAATTTTTTTTCAGTCTATTTTTTCAGTCTCCCCCATTAAAACCTATACTCTACCTATTAAGAATTAAGGGGCAGAAACAAATAAAGAGTAAGTTTAGGATAGTAAAGTTCTAGCTTCATATGTTCCATTTGCAGAATGTTCTTCCTCTAGCATTTTCCTAGATTCCAGACACTGTAGGAGAATAAAAGCCAGCCACTGGTCACTTCCTCTGCCTTTCCCAGCATACACAATGCCCACCCTTTTAGTCCTCCTTTGCAAAAGGTACTTCCTGCTGGAAACATACAAGTTTAAATTATCTTTTTAATTTTCTTTATTTTGAGAGAAGGGGCAGGAAAGAATCTCAAGAATCTTTAAGAAAGTACAAAAAAAGTTAGCTGTCTCAGAGAATTTAAGAAAAGCAAATTTCAGTCTCCATTTTCAAAAGAAGAATAAAATTAAACTTTATGTCAATTACAAAAATATGAAAACACTAATAAAAAGATGGTTTATAACTTAGGAGAAATGAAGCCCTACTAGAAAATATTATGGATGCAATAAGAACCAAAGCATACAAGACTGAGTTCAATTCCCTTTTGACTAAATGTCAGAGCAGAATGCACTCCATGCTGTGCATCTAGATTATGTCAGACATGCTATCTTTCATAATCTCTATGAATGCCAAAAAAGAAGTATGGGCTGGACTGGCTTAGCCAGGTGGCTTAACTTAAAAACTGAATAACTAAAGTTCCCGAACTCAGAATCCATGCCCACCTGAATTCGTCAGCTAGCAGCTTAACACAGGGCTCATTCTTATCTCTGTGCCACTTCTGTCAAGAACCTACGGAGCCCGACACATCGAGGACATCAAATTTGACAACTTCAAATTATAAGGACTGTTAATAATAGGTTCCAAAAAGATCTCAGCAAGATGAAATAATGTGCTATTTCTTAACACATATATATACCAGAAGTAAAGATAAAGACTTGCTTTGGCATCTCTCTTAAAAGCTGAGGCAATAGTTGGCTTTTTCATCCTTCCCTATCACACCTGTCTCGTTTTCCCAATGTGTTATTTACCTTTTAATTAATTAACTTCCTGGTTGCTTGTATCTTATACTTTTGTACCTACTGGAATATAAATACTCTATTCTGTAAATTTTAAATCATTTTCATGTTCAAGATGACTCTTACCTAAAATGTAGATAGAAATTCACTGATATTTTTACTAGGTTTTTTATAGTTTATATTTTTATGTTAATTTTTCAAGATATTTCTAATTTATTTTTGTTTGTGGTATGAGGTTATTTTCCAAACGGATTTTTGTTTTCAATAACCAGGTCTCACTGTCATTTGTTGACTAATCTATCCCTTTGCCTTTGTCATATTTTCCTTATTACCGATGATGTTCTTGCTTACTCTTGGGTCTGTTTATCAATCATCTTGCTAAAACCACTTTAACAGTTTAATTTCAAAACAGGAGAAAGAGGACTGGCCTGAGGTGAGTAGGAAGAGAGAAAACGTGATAAAATTTTGCAGTGTAAGTCAAGGGAATTCTATCCTCTGTATTAAGATCAGCAAAGGAAAAATATCCTCCTTTTTCTACATGTTCTCTAATTCTCATAAAGTTTAAAAGCCTAACTTTTAAAGCAAGTAGGAAGGCCGGCGGAGTAACAGGTATCAACACATGACAGGAGCCAGAAAGCATCGCTAATCCTGCCTGGGTGTTGTCCCACTTTCATGTCCTACCCACAGAGAAACAGTTGAGGGACCACTGTTATCAGAGTTGCTCAGCTCTGATTCTGCTTCTATTGTATCTCGACTGTGCGAACTGGGTGTGGTTCTAAGTGTCTAGTTCCTCACCAGGAAATGAGATAATGCAATGCCTATGTTACCAGACTCCTGTATGAATTAGATTAAATAATACTATATAGATAGTATTTGACAATGCCAAGCACAGAAAAGGTAAGCAAGAAAGATCACTCCCCAGCTCTCTCCTAAACAGCTCTTTCCAGAGGGTGCCTAACAGTACATGAAGGTAGCAGCCAAAACTGGACTTTTGCTAGGGACAGTGACTGTACGAGTTTTCCAGCCACCTTCCCTGCTAATCTTTACCCAAAGTTAATCTGTGGAACCTACTCAGAAATTTCAAGAAAACAATCACAGGTCGAAGATCTTCTCCCTACATAATTTTTTCCATTGATTCCATCAACCCATGCTTCTCCTGAAGTCTGACAGACCGTCTGTTCAAGTACACAACTAGAAGTCTCAGCTGAGGAAAAACGAGTCACTTATTCCTTTATCAACATAATGTGAGAGCTTCACCCACCTCTCACGTACAAAACCCACTTGTACATGACGGTCTGGTTAAAGACAGGCTAAGATCAATTTCTGATCTATAGGAAAGAAATATGGCTACAACACAAGACGTTACACAACCAAAGGTCCCCCAGATAGCTCGGTAGTGGTGCAGTTGCTAGGATGGTCACCATTCTCCCTTCATTTTGCTCCAGACAGAACCGGGTGCTCTTACAGAGCCTTAGACATTTGGAGATGCCAGTTTTTTCTGCCTGAGACTCAGGTCCACCATGTTAAAGCTTCAAATTCACGATTACCTTCCTCATCTATTAAAAACTCTGCCCCCGAAACTTCTCCTTGGCCTTTCCCTTGGAGTCCAGCATCTACT
Source organism: Hystrix cristata (assembly GCA_004026905.1). Taxonomy (NCBI): domain Eukaryota; kingdom Metazoa; phylum Chordata; class Mammalia; order Rodentia; family Hystricidae; genus Hystrix; species Hystrix cristata. Next base: position 24,694 of record PVJO010022652.1, on the reverse strand, counting down.
ACCTGATTCAAAACCCCCAAGCGGGCCCACACATCTCCTTCCTCCCAAGTCCCTATCTTCCATATTGCATTTCTATTGTCCCTAACTGACCACAATTTTAGGGCTTTTTTGGCCAGCCATCCTCTAGCCCTAATCAATTAACTCATTTTGTACTGCACTTATTCCTCTGCAAATTAGTTGACCAACTGACCTAAGCCCCATGAAGGTGAGGGATGTTGGCCAGTTTGAGTCAATTTTGCAAATTTATGTACATTGAGAACCTAGAAGAGTATCTGGTACTTAGAATGCTATTATTAAATATTTATTGAGTTAATGAATTCATCTCACTAAAAATTAACCCCATCTTTCCACAATTTCTCTATCATCAGTAGCCATCCTTCAGCCAAAAGATCCTAATCTCCTTGCTGTGGTAAACCCAGAGCCATCTTAAGAACTTGAAAGTCATATATATTTCAAATAGAATCAACACTCAAAAGAACTACTCTGGGCTGGGGATTTAACAAGGCCCTGAGTTCGAGCCCTGGTACCAAAAAAAAAAAAAAAAAAAAAAAAAAAGAACTACTCTGTTTTGTTCCACATTTTCAAATACCTATGACCCCATATTTACTACCTTATAAACATATCTTTTCAATTAATCATAGCTTTTTAAAATATTTATATGATCACTAACAAGATTATTTATATAGTAATGTATGCTGCCTGCAAGGTAAGATGCCACAAGATGATGCTGATGTCCTTGTGACCTGCATAGTAAAAAATCATCCTTTGTTTTTCTTTTATTGTTTTACCAAACTAAAGATTTTGCCCAGTATCTCATGTCAGGTCCCTTGATTTTCAGTCTACTAACCATGTTTCGGATAGTTTACCTGAGAAAGAAGTTAGTATGCTTTTCTTCTGTTCCTATTTGGTAAAAAAATAAAATAAACCTCTATTTTAAATAAAGAACTGATATATAGAATACACATTTCAGAAGCATTCTTTAGCTAACATTTTGAAAGAAAAAATTATCAAAAGGTAAGACTTTGGTAGCTTTTTCATTAATACCTAATTGATAGTACTTGTTTCAATACTACCAAATCTTGATAACTTTCTCAACTTCTATTAATTTGTTTCTTCCTTGAATTTGTAACCTAATCAAGGACCTAGGACTTCAAGCCTTCCTAGCATCTTTTTGATGGTGGTTCTTTTCATCAACTTTTATGTTCTCTTTTTTAGTTAACTATAGAATAAGGCTTCAGGGGCTGGGGAGTTAGCTCAGTGATTAGAGTGCTTGCCTTGCAAGCACAAGGGCCTGAGTTTGATCCCCGGCACCACAAAAAAAAAAAAAAAAAAAAAAAAAAAAAAAAGAATAAGGCTTCATTTTCCCTTTTCACCCTCTCTCATCTATAGTTGCTGAAGCAGAACTCTCCACATCCTGCACTAAGTATAGACTAGGGACAAACATCTCAGACTCTATGAAGGACATGTACAGAAGTCTTGCCTCTGTAGCTAGTCGATCTGAGAGACTTCAGGCCAGTCATGTCGTCTGGGGCATTTAATGCTTTCCTCTCTAGAACTATGTAGCCTCTAGAATCTATTAAAACTGAGAATCTATGACTTCATGATTCCTCACCATGTCAAGTATCATATACAAGTGAAAATCAAAATGGCAAAGTTTAAAGTTAACAAAAATTAATAATATGGGAAAATAAATTTAGTAAAACTTTCATGTACATAATTAAGACAGAACAGAAATCTCTGAAAGATTCAACTGCTTTAATTTCTAGGAACCCAAAAAGGAAATAGGTCTATATTTTAGGCATCCTTTTTGAGTCCCCTTTCCTTTCTCAAGTCAGTTTTTCATGTGTGTGTGTGTGTGTGTGTGTGTGTGTGTGTGTGTGCGCGTGCTGTTTCTAACTGGATTTCAAGTTCCTATAGCTATATGTATGGATCTTTTTCTAGATCTATCTTTCACACCAATATACATCAAGAAACACTTGATGACCATTCAGTGACTTACCAATTTTAAAATCTGCCTTTTATTGACAAAGTTATGTGGATCCTATTTTTCTGCACTACAAAATATGCATATGTATATACATTACATGTATACACACATATAATGTATACATATATATGCACATGCATATATGTGTGCATGTATGCATATATATATGCATGTGTATATATGTGAAATATATTGATCAGTTTGTCTTTTATTTGATATATAAAGGAAGAGTTACCACAGTTTACTCTTTTATTGGGTAAGCCCTCAAATAACTCTGTCTTGTTCCAGTAGCTATGCCAAAGCCTATAGACTTGTAAATTACACAATTTATCTGTATTCACATACCATATATTGTTTTAGCAGTTCCACACTTCAAGACATTGTATCTGGTGACATAAACTGACTTAATAGCCTAATAGAAATTAATATAGTTTTGAATGCTCATGTTTTACCATTCCTTCAAACTAGAAATCTAAATAAACTTTTAAATAGGAAGAGGCAGCAACTTCAATAATGGTTGAGCTTCATTAAATTCCTGCATTTAATTTCTTTACCCTCATTCCTTGGTTTCATACCATTGCTGAAAAAGAAAACTTTATAAACCCATTTTCAAAAGTATTCTGAAATAAGAAAATAAACATAAATATATAACAAAAAAATGACACAGCCTATAATTCAAATATTGGTAATATATGTGCTAAAGATAAAGCCAAGGTAAAAACTAAAAACTGTTTCAAAAAATCATTTTATTTACGTTGTTATGTCTGGCTTTCTATTGCTATGTTTAAAGGTTCTAAATTCCCATTATTTTCAAAAACAACAGACTCTAGGAGGCACTGGAGAATACCTTGTTTTCAGTCTGCCAGTACTGCATAGGCACATTAAAAGGAGAAACAAAGAAAAAGTTCTAGACTCCTCTGTATTCTTCACCACCGAGACGTTTGTTTTGGGTTCTATCTTGTTGCTGTTCTTTCTTGTCTTTTCCTTTCCCAAATGTAACTCCTAGTTACTCTCTTATTCTGGCCAACTTACTTAACCTGTCTGCCTGATTCTGTGGAATCTTTCTTGTAACTCATCAAGGTCAAACAAATGCAGTGAAAATGTAGAAGAGTCTGATGATTCAGAGAATATTAAATGAAGAAAATAACAGTGATCTGTAGAAGTGCCATAAAGACAGAGGCTGGAGATAGATCAATGTCTATGAACTCCCTGTAGACACCAAATGTGTAGGTCAATACTCAACATTACACCCTGTGGGATCTCATTTATTTTCAATAAGCTTACCTAACATCCTCAGTCTTCTCTTGGATTGTCCTCTCCTCCCGTCGACCACACAGCACATTGAAACTGCCCAGTGGTATCTACTGTGACCCCTGAGGATGATCATTACCTGGGAGGAAGCATACTCTGCCTCTTCCGCCCACTCCTAGACCACCATTCTACCAGCAGCTCTCAGCAATTCCTGGCCTTTTGGAATATTCCTGCCTGCTGCTGTTTTCAACCAACTTCTGGACATGTTCATATATCTCTTGATAGCTTGCTCTGGGCTTAAAGTCTTCTCACAACACACTCCTTGGCAGTGTTTTGTTAATCTCAGCATTCACGTGGATGGCCCCTTCACATTTTAACTCAATCTTTTTACACTATTTCTTTACACTCAAGAAACTGTTTGCTGTTGGATTTTTTATTCTGCTGAAATACTCCCTTACAAGACTTTTAACTTTAAATTGCCCTTCTTTGACCACAAAGTATGGTTCCTCCCCTCTGATTTCTACTGAAATTGCTGATCAATCACCCTTACCACAATTTTTAGTCTGTTAATTCCTCTAACTTCTCTACTGCCTCATTTCCTCCTTTGCTTGACTCTTTTCCCATTCTTGATTCTGATAATGGAAGAATTTTAATACATTTTCTGTGAGTACCCAGGTTCCCTTGTGTATTCTCTCTTCCATGACACTTCCCTTGTCAAGCCCCAGATCTGGTAAACTGTCACCATTTTCTCTGTTCATGCAGAAGGCTGATTAATATTATTACAGAAAATCTTGAACTTATATCAAAAATTCCAAAATTACACTCTCTGGCCTCACCTGGACCCTTGTTGCTATTAACAACTTTGGAAAATTTATATCTGAATAAGCCTCAATCACTTTTGCTATGGCAAAATGTGATCACTAACTTTAAAGCCCACTCTCCCCAGCATTTTTTACTTTCGTAAGAGTGTTCTACATGATATGAATTTAACCATGTTTCCTTCTCCATACTTCAAAATTTTGGCACAATATAGTCCATTCTCTCCTACTTTGCTCTTTTTCAGAAAAGAACATTCTGTCCTACTGACTACAACTATCTACTCTCCTCCCTACTCTGCCACGAATGTATTTTAGTCACCATCTCTTCCTCTCCAAAACTGTTCCTTAGCCTACAATTACATTCAGATCTCCTACACTCCCAAAATGTTCCTTCAACCATCCTAACCTTCCTGTATCTTTTACATCCGTTGAATTTCTTGAAAGTGCTTATACCTGGGAGCTCTACTCCAACTTTCAATTAAACCTCACTTACATGGTCTCTGACCAACACAGTAGCCTCTCCAAGGTTACCAATAACTAACTAGTCACCTAATTTTTTATTATTATTCAATTTCTCAAAGAATATTTAAGAACATGGAGTAAATGCCCATGGTATAATGTTAAATTGTTTTAATTAACAAAATCATTAAAAGATTATGATCCCAATTTATATTATTCAAAATTTTTTTGTATGTGTGTGTCATTCAGAAAATGACTGGGGGAAAATTACCAAAAGGTTAACAGTTGTTAGGTTAAGGCTTATTGGTTATAAAAATCAAATCACAGATCATTTTAATAATTTTTATAGTTTCCAAATTTTCTTTAATGAATATTACTTTCATAACCAGAGGGGCAAAAGAGGTTTACAGTTTAAAATCTTTTCTTCATTACCCTTTTTTTTCTAATCATCCTGGCATATTTAACCCTATTTATTCTTAGTTCCTAAAATTCTTCCCAGGACCAGCTTCATAGGCACATAATCTATGGAGCCACACAAGTTTCCATGCTTACAAAAACTTCGTGTTCAGTTTAGGACTATCCTGCTCCATTTCAAAATTCTTAATAAATTTTGAACAAAGGGCTTCACATTTTCATTTTTTGCACAGGGCCTTGAAAATTATATATCTGGTCCTGGTTCTATATTTAGCCTCTGAGACTGTAGTCTATTTTTCCTCCCTTTCTAATCTCTCTTGTTCTATTTCATCACTCTGCTCACTAAACTCAGAATGTTTACTCATTAGAGTATACACCAATCACCCATCTTATTTCTCTCCCCTTTGTCATTCTTACCTATGGCTTTAACTCTCATGTCAAATGCTGTCCAAATCTCTTCCCTAAATCCTGAGCTTCAATTCTGTGTTTCCACCCACAATCTGAATATTTTCATGAAGATATTCAGTAAGCACTTTATGTTTAACATGTCCAAAAAGGAATTCAGCACCAATTTACATATTCTTCTTGGATCTTATTTCCTTAATTTTATATTTGAATATTTACAGATTGATGCATTTGGTCTATTTCTCTACTTGGGATGGATATTTTTTGGCTTTGGAGTTTTGTTATTTGTCATGTTTTAGTGCATACATGCAAGAAGAGCTTCCTAGGGTGTCAAGCTAGGCGTGAAATTGCTATCTTATAGAGCACATACGAGTCCAATTTTAGTAGCCAATGGCCAATTGTTTTCAAAGTGGTTGCATCAGTTTCCACTCCCACCCACAGTCTATAAAACTATTGCTCTAGATCCTCACTAATCCTTAATGTTGTCAGCATGATGCTGAAATTTCTGTCGGCATCATGGTATTTCACTGATTTTGATTTGCATTTCCCTGAAAATGAGTATCTTCTATATTCTCTACTTAAATATGAAAATGTCTCCTTATAGCAGCTTTATAATCAGAAAATATATATTTTTTAAAATTAAGATGTATACTACAGCCATCTCTTATCAGGATAGAAAAGTTTCAGGCAATCTCAAAAACAGTAAAATTTATAGTCTTACTTCCACTTAGATGATGAACTTGATCAATTTCAAATGAATATACTTTGGAATTTGGTTAAGTAATATACTCTTAAAATGATAGTGTTCTGTAAAACTAGTGCTGTAACAAAACTGACTACAGCTGCTCAAACTTACCATGGCCCATCAGGCAATCAGCATGAAGTTACATGTGCAGTGCCATGTCTACAAACAGATTGACTTCAGGGTCGACGCAGTGTGGAAAAAAGAATTCTCTTCCTACACAGCATCCAACCCCTACCTACAGCAAGAACAAGAACTAGGGCAAAAATACACATGCGCGCATGCATACACACAATCTGTTGTTTGGTGAAGAGTTTGCCACTCATGAAAGGAAAGTTAGAAAGCGTGGGAAATGAAAGTACTCGGCCAACACCAGCCCAACCCAACCTCACCTCTCCCAGACAAGTACTTCCCCCTACAGTTTCTGGAGTTCCCCCAGCATGCTGTCCTCGTAAGTCACTGATTCCTGTCTATCGCTACCTAAATGTTTTGTATCAGGGAAAAACCACATCTTGACACAGAAATCTCCAAAACTGAATTGAGATTAATTAACTTATACCTATATAGGACCGTAGATTTCAAGTTTCTGGATTAAAGAGACAAAGATTATGATTACCTCATTTCAATCTGACAGACACTAGTTAAGCAGCTACTGGGACCAGGAATATGACAGAACATTGTAGTAAACAAATATTATATTACCGAGAATAAGAAAAAATGCCACATCTTATACTCTAAAACACAAGGAACACTATCAAACCACACTCCTATTGCATCATATATTTGCCTAATATACTTAATAAAATCCTCCTTTTAATACCTATTCCTCATTTTCTTCTCCAATATCTACTGTGGAAAAATTATTTTTTAAATTTTTATTTGTGTATGTTTACATGTGCTATATAATGATTACACCCATTGTGGGGAGTTGGTGCCTGTACATAGTGCATCTCGATTTTTTTACAACTCATTTCTCTCCTTCCCCTTCCCACTCCCTCAAGACTTGACATTTCTTCTAAAGAGGCCTTGATAATCCACAATTACTGCTCTAGTACTCCCTCCTCAGAATTAAGAAATAATAAGAGAATTTTTTGAGTACTTCCTGTGTTCCAGGAATTGTAGTATGCCATATGCATTTTAAACTTCCTAACAATCCTCTGAGGAATGTACTCTGTTGTTGTCTTAAGTATAATTCATGTACAATAATGTACATATTTAAAGTATACCATTTGATATTTTTTAATGATTTGTATTCCTGTAAACCCATCTCTAGGATAAAAGTAATGAGCATATTGTCATCCCTAAAAGGTTTTCTCATGGCCTTTTATAATCCTTCTGCTCCGCTTCACCCTTTCCTTTCTCACCATCCTCAAGCAAATACTGATCTGAGGCCACATATTAGTTTGTATTTTCTAGAATTTTTAAAAATGGAACCAAATAGTATGTACTCTTTTTATCCAGCTTCTTTATTCAGTATATCATTCAGATATCCATGTTGTGTATTTATCAATGGTTCTTTCTTTTTTTACAGCCTAGCAGCATTCCATTGTATGTATATACCATGACTTGTTTATACATCCACCTGGGACATTTGACTTTTTTCAAAGTTTTGACAATTTTGCCTAAGGCTTCTCAAACATTTATTATATAAGTTTTTCTATAAGTATGTGCTTTCATTTCTCTTACATAAATAGCAGGTAGGTGCAAGAGAACTATATTACTTGTAGGCATGTGTTTAACATTTCAAGAATCTACCAACAGGGATTGGGGATTTAGCTCAGTAGAGCGCATGCCTAGCAAGAGCAAGGCCCTGAGTTCAATCCCCACCACCACTCCCCCAAGAAAGAATCTACCAATCTCATTACTACTGTAACAAATTGCCACAAACAAATCTATTTAAAATAACACAAATTTATCTCTTACATTTCTAGAGGTCAAATGTTAAAAATCAAGGTATCAGCCTAGCTGTCTTCCTTCTGGAGGATTCAGGGGAGAATCATTTGCTTTCCTAACTTCCAGCTGCCAACATTCCTTGCTTGGTGACCTTTTCAGGATACTCTAACCTCTCGCTTCTGCTTCCACATCTCCTAGCAGTGACTCTGATGCACCTGCCTTCTTCTTCATTACCCTTGTGATTGCATTAATCCCACCTGTAAACTCCTGGGTAAGATCCAGGATTTACACAACCTTTCACTTAATCACAACTGCAAAGTCCCTTTTACCATGCAAGATACAACATTCACAAGGTCCAGGAGTTAATATGGAAATATCTGGACTAATATGGGGACCCATTGGTCCAGAATGCTACCCCACTGTCTTCCAGAAAGGATATATCATTTTACATTCTCATCAGTAGGAAGAGTATTATTCTATTCTTCCATATCTTCACCAATGCTTCTTACGTCAGTCATTTTAATTTGCATTTCTCTAATAACGAATGAGTTTAACATCTCTTCATTTACTTCTACATATCTTCTTAGATAAGTATCAGCTCACAGCTTTTTCCTATTTTTTATTGGGTTTCACAGGGGTAATTTTTATCATTGAATTTTTTTTTTACCATTGAATTTTTGAGTTCTTTAAATATTTTGGATGCAAGTCTATTGCCAGATAACATGCAAATATTTCTACAGGTTGTAGTTTATTTATTCTGTCAACAGTGTCTTTCAAAATTGTTTTTAACTTTGTCTGATTTATGAATTTTTCATAAATTGGACTTTTGGATGCCACATCTAAAAACTTTCACCTACCATGCAATAAAAAATATTTTTTCTTACATATGCATCTAAAAGTTTCACAGATTTACTTCATACATTCAGGTCTTTGGTTCACTTTTAATCAAGCCTTGCATATCTTGTGAGACATGAAACAAAGATCTTTATTTCATTCATGAATACATAATTGTTCCGACACTATTTATTGAAAAACTCATTCATTCGCCCCCAAATCATTTATGAGTTTCATTGTACTTCTTGGATTCATGGATTTACAATTTTCACAAAACTTGAAAAACGTGACTATTATTTTTTTCCAAATATTTTCCATATTTTTATTTTTCAGGAACTTCATCTATATTGAGCTGCTTGAAGTTACCTACAGTTTATTGATTCTCTATTTTTTTATTTTTCGCTATGTGTTTAATTTGGGGTTATCTATTAATAGACCTCTTCAAACTCATTATTTTTTCGGAAATCTCTAATCTGCCATAAACCCAGTATATTTGTAATCACAGACCTTGTAATTTTCATCTCTGGAAGATAATACGTGTCTTTTTATGTTTTCCACCTCCCTACCTGTCTTACTGAACATACGGAGCATAGTCACGACAATTGTATAAATGTCTTACACGCAAATTCTAATATGTGTTAGCTTTAATTGATTACTTTTACTTTCATTGTGTTTCATATTTCCTTATGTCTTTGCATGTCTGGTAATTTTTTTACAGGATGCCTGATGTCTTTTTTTTCACCTTGTTGAATGCTTAATATTTTTCAATTCTAAAAACACCCTTGAACTTTGTTCTCAGATGGTGTTAAGTTATTTTGGAATAGTTAGCTCTTCCAGAGCTTGCTTTTAGAATTTGTTAGGCAGGACCTTGTTTATTCTAGAGTTAATTATTGCTCATTACAGAGATAAGAACCTTTGAAAAGGTTCACATTTATTTATTTTTTACTTTATCAAAAAGGAAGTATCTCTATATCTATCCAATGTCCTATAAAGTATGACTGGCTAGTGTGAACAGACAGTTCTTGACCCTATACAATTTCTGGGAACCATTTTCTCTATTTCTTTTGAGTGCTTCTTTTTCCAATCCTGAGTAGTTTCCTCAGATTTAAGTGCTAGTCAAAAGTCAGATATACTTGAGTGAATACCTCCACACCCCTTCAGAGTTCAAATTTATGAAAATATCTTTTATTTCCCGTCTAAGGAACCCATGAATTTCTTGTACTTGTCAAATAATTCAGCCTTATACTGGCCACAGTCTCTGAAGGCACCTCCGACATGTGTGCAGTAGCTGAAGTCACAGGGTTCACTCTCTGAGTAGATACCGTATCTCCTTTGCTGTTCTAAAAACTGTTATGCTCTCATTCAACAATCTTCACAGCAAAAATGCATACTACAGAGGCATATTTAATTTTTTGAAGATAGTGTGCATTTAGAACTTTCTAGCATGACAATCCCTCTTCTTGCCACCTTCCAGCCCACTTGATTGATTCAAATGACTTTTACAATGAAGCTTTCCCACCAGGCACAAAATGAGTAGCTAGTCACCTTAGACCCCTTGGTATCTTGTACTAAATAAAGCAGATGGGGAAGTCAGCTCTTTTTTGATAAAATAAAAAATAAATAAATGTGAATTTTGAAATCATAGTTTGTTTTATCTTACTCTTTGGTGCTACTTAATCAACATTGGCTAGGAATACTACAGCTTTTAGTTTTTCACACTATCAGCATTTAATAATCTCTAATGGAGCATCTAAAGAATTAACACTTGAGGATTAAAATAAATCAATTCTTTTGCAGTCCTTAATATGATAAGTTATTTCAGCTTCTAAGTTATCTATTTACAAATAAAATGCTCAGGTATAGCTACTAAGGGTATTTTTAATAATCCAAAAGACTGAAAGACTTGCTGTCATGGTGTTTTTGTTGTTTAGTTTTTAGTTTAGTACACAACCACAGAAATCTATTTGAACCCTCCTGACGCACACACTGTCAAATTGACTTTTGTCTCTTTCATCTTCACTCTCTTTTTTTTTTATCTTCACTTTCAATTAAGTCTGTTAATGGTCTCTTAACTTTCAAAAAAAGAAAACAGTAACAACGAAACACAAGAGACTCGTCCTCCTTTGCTGAGATGTTGTCTGATGTCTCCTGTCCCTTACCACCAAATTTCCAGTCATATACCACATAATGATGTTTTGGGTAATGCATATACAAATACCCCCATATAAAGGTGGACTCATAAAATTATACCATCAAGTGTTATGGTAGCCACCTTAGTTTGTGTAAGTGTACTTTGTGTTTTGCAATGATTAAATTGCCTAATTATGCATTTCTCAGTAGACCTCTGCCATTAAATGGCACATGACTATATTTGCAGCCTCCACTCCGTCAATTCCCACTCACTTTTAAATCTCCATAATCTGACTTTTACCCTCTACTAATATACTGAAGCTAGACTACCAGAGATCAGTATCTGACCATGTATAGTAGTAACAAATTAAGTTCTCTTTCACCTATTCAACTATAAAACATTTAACATAGCAGATCATCCTTCCTTAAAATTCTTATCTGTTGGCCTTTATGACACAATATTTTTGGAATTTCCTCAATGGCTACCACCCAATGTTGTCTCCCTACTTATCAGTCTGTTCTTTTTGTCCCTGACCCTGAAATTCTAGCTTTCCCCAAGTATAATCCTAGAAACTCTTCCCTGTTCTTGTTTATACTCTCTACCTTGACATCCCCATATAATATCATAGCTTCAACTATGACTTGTAGAATTCAGCTCCTTAATCTATCTCCAGCTATTCAGTTCTGCTAAATTTAGGTCCTATAATTCCTTTTGGTGTGGGAGACATATCCACCTAGACTTCCCTATCATACTTCATACCTGTCAAGTCAATGAACAAATTTAAGACCCTTCCCTCCAAATGTATTCCTTTCTGTGTTCTTTAATTTTCAATACATACCCTGCCACTCAAGAACAAAATGTTTTGCTTCTGATGTCACTCTAGCTATCTCAGTCTCTGGCCAATTCAGCTGGTCAGATTTTCTATTTCAAACTGTCTGTTCCTCTTAATTTCTACTTTCATTTTCCTGCTGTCCTTATTTTTGTGTAGATTAAGAAGTTTGTTCTTCTACCAGCCTTTCCCTTTCTCCAAAGCATATTTTCATTTATGTCAATCTGGAAGTACAGCTCTGAACAAATGTAATTCTCTGCTCTAATACCTCTGACTACAAAAGTCTCAACTTTCAGCGTATACCACAAACTATTTTCCACCTTTATTTCCTAAAGTTTTCCTCATATACTCAAAACCTAAACCAAATTGAACCACTCTCTCATCCCAAAACTCCAGTGTTTCTTCAACCTAGGCCCTCACTTGGTTTTGCTGTCTTTTTTTCTTAGAATTTCCTTCTCTGTGCCTTCATCATGTTCTTCCTTTAAATCCAACTAAAATATCATTTCTTAAGTAAGCGGTCCTGTTACTCCCAATATAGCAATACTCTTAACCCCATAATTTTTTACGGGCCATATTTTCTAATAACGTTCTTTTATGACAGCTATTTTTTTGTATATCCTATCTCCCTTGGCTGACTGTAAACTTTTTAATATTCAAATTACCTTTGCATTTTTTATTGTCTGTATATTATATGGTAAAAGAAATTAACAAATAGTTTATGCCGAGTTAATCAGTCAATCCCAGAGCAAGGGAGGGAAGGGAGAGGAGATGAGAAAAGAAATTATGATATGTCATGTACAAGTACCAACTTCCCACTAGTAATGTAAACATTATGTACTACACACATATACCTATAAACTAAAATAACAAAAAGAAAACTTCATTAAAAATTAAAATTTTTAAAAATACTACTTTTTGAAGGGAAAAAATAACACGAAATGGATAACTTAGGCTCTAAAATAACAATGAAGGGACTATGAAATCAATGCAATAATGCTCTAGTAAGGATGATTGGATGAGGGGGGTCTTCTTGAAGTAGTTGGTGTTTGCAATAGATGTGAGACAACAGGCAGGATGCTATCAGCAGAGGTACAGATGAATACATCCCAAGTTCATTATAAATGAAGACACAGAGACGTGGGACAGTGTGATGTGTTCAGAGAACAATGAGTAGAACAGTTTGACCAAAGTAGAGAGTTCATGTGGGGGATACCAAGCTGGATAGCGCACGCTAATTAAGGATAGATTACGCGCTGTTTGCCCCTTGGGGGCGTGTGTGACAGAACAGTGACCACTCTCAGTGAACAATGAAACTTGGCCTTCATGAACACCAAAATGATCATGCATTCTCTTGGCTATGATGACTACAAGAGCTTTGCTACTGCTCCACGGTTCCTGTGGCATATTTATATAACATCATCTTATGGTTTTCTTTGTTTCCGGTTTATTCACACATCCATTTATTCAAATAGTCATCAAAGACCTACCATATTCTGCACATTGTGGGAGACCCTGAAGATTAGTGAATAACCATGTTTCTGATCCCAGGAGTTTCACATGTCAATAAAACATCACCTGTTAGTTTTTTCCTGACCAAACTGATACGGCGATGACATGGAATGTTATTTTGAGTTCGATCTAAATATTTCTCATGATTCATCTGTGCTTTGCTTTGATTGCTTCCTGGACTTGTCAGTAAATACATTGTTTTATTAAAAAAAAGAAGAGCATTACAAATTTTATTCTTACTTTAACAGAACTATATCAAACGAGACTTCCCTCCCACATAGAGTAACAGAACTATATCACATAGTTAATGATTCACATATTTACTTGCCATCTTCGTGAAGGAAAATACCAGAATCGTTTTAGCCATAAGCGTATGATCTTCAACTTCCCACTTGAAGAATTCTCTCAAATATTCAGACATTATTTAACCTAGAAATTATACCAGTTCTTTTTTTTAATTTTTATTTTAATGGTACATTTTCGATATACATATTGATAACATTCATCATTGGGGATTTGTACCTGTACATGATATACCTTGTTGCTTCTTTTTTTCCCGTTCCCCTCCCCTCACCCCTCCTCCCTCCCTATTTACAAAAGCTTCGTTTCCATTTAATTATAGCAGTTCTGAAGGCAGGAACATTGTTTAGAATTTTTTCTGAATATAGTTACACTAAATGATAACTGAGATCTCCCACTAAAATTTGTAACCTAACCCACAAACTATGAAGCAATGCTCCCAAGTTATTTTTTTGTCCTCTGGGGAAGAGGAAGAACAATGAACGAGGAATTTTTCTCTCTTATTCTTGGCGACCTCAGGAGTCTGAGACATTAATTACACTATTCTCAGATGAAACTGCTGACACCATTCTTCCGCTGGCTTTCACCAACTTCCTCTCTCCTTTCATCATTTCCTCTTTAGAAATTGTTTCCTATTAATGTCAATACTTTCTTTCATATAAGAGTTATATTTTTAAAAGGCAGCAGATGAGCCTGACCAAAGAGCTGACATAGCCATCAAGAGGAAGAATCAGATGTAGCAGCAACACAGCCATAGCAAGTTTCATATTCAATGTCCTCTTTCCTCCTACAAGAACAGATAACAAATCATTTCTGAACAGCAAACCTGTTGGTTTTACTGAGTGGTAAGAGGGAGATATTTAGCAGAATAATATAGAGGCCAAGGGATGATCAGTGGGGTCCTACTGGACCACTTAGATGGTCCAAAGAGATTCCTTGAGAAACACAGCTAGGAAAAAAATCTGAAATTTCTTTCACCTTAGCACACACTGTCAGAGTATTTCTAGAGTATTCTGGTCCTACACATACCTGAAAGTACTACCTCTCCCCTCTGTGAGCCTATAATGAGCATGCTTCATTTGGGGAAGATCATAAATTATACCTAGTTTGAGCCACACCACACTAATGGGTGTTCTGTCAGAGTCTTAGGAAGTAAGCATTTAGCCACGGATACCAACCCTTCCACCCATTGTGACATGAATGACTATAGAAAATGAGAAGTGCTAATATTAAATTTTCTCCACATTACCAGAGTTTGGTGTTCTATGGACTAAATAAAGCAAAACAGGGAAAGGTTGACTTTGTGGTTCATTTTTGTCCTAAAGAAGAAATTTTCTGTTTTGTTATATCACATTTTTAAGAGACCATTATATTACTAAGGTACAGAATATAAAGACCATAATTCCACACAGACACACATAATAAGAGAAGTGACAATAGCATCACCTGATCTCCATGGATCTGTGGAAGATGGAAAGTGGATAAGAAATAACTTACCACACACTGAAGGTACTAGATTTCATTTTCCTGCAGTGATCTGAGCAAAGGGAAGTAAGTTTTGGGGCACAGAGCTAGCAGATGTTCTAGAAAATGGAAGTGTGGAGCTAGAGGCATACCTCAGTGACACAGTGACTGCCTAGTAGGCTCTAGGTTTGATCCCCAGCACAGAGAAAGAAAGGAGGAAGAGAGGAAGGAAGGAAGGAAGAAAGGAAGGAAAGGAGGGAGGAAGTGAATGGGATTGTAGAGATCAGATATGAATAAAAAGATTAGCTTAAAGTATATAAGGCACTTAAATTTCACATTTTTACCAAACTGAAAGATAAAGTCAAATATTCTTTCTGCATCTCACAGGAGACAGATTTTTGCTGGAAAAAAATTAACCTGAGAGATCTAGACATAGGGCAGAGGATCAGGAGCTAATGTATTCAATACCTGCATGGTAAACAATGGCAATCCCCAGATCCCATCCCATCCCACCACAGTGCCAGGCACCAAGTCCCACTCCTCAGGCAGAACAATAGATAATTCTTTTCTAGAGGAACTGACCAGTTAGAAGAGGGCCTATAGAAACTGAAGCTTAGGACCTCTCAACAGAAAAGCTGCCCACACCCAGTGAGCCTGCAGAGAGGGTCCCTAGAGGACAGGTTTCTTGTATGTTTAAAGATATTCCAATCAGTTTTTACTGCTTTACTCTAAAATATGAATGTGCAACAAAGATCACCAGACTTGTAAGTAAAATTTTCATCATGAAAGAAACTACAAATCTAACCAGAAAAAAATAAGCATGGTAACAAAATAAGTGATATTACAGAAGACTATAGCATATTAATTTCTCCGAGAGATATAGGGGATAATGCACCCATGGAAGATAAAAAGTGTGCAAAAAAGGAAAAGCTAGGGAACAAAAAAGAACTTTGAATCCAACATTTAAAAATGACAAAAACAATTCAGTAGAAGAATTAAACAATACGTCAAAAAGCTCTGGAACGAAGAAAAAAAGACAGGAATAGGAGAGAAAGAAGAAAATTAGAAAACCCATTCAAGCAATTTAATATCTACCTAAAAATATATAGAGATACAAAATAGAGTATTATGAGATGAATGATGTAGGAAATTTTCCCTGCACTAAACAACATCAATTGCCATATTAAAGCACCTCTTTGAATGAAGAGTCCAAAAGAATGCCACTCCTTCTCTAACAATGAGAAGGAAACATTAACTTGGAAATCAGTTTTTTAAGCCCACAAAAATTTGAGGATGCAAAAAATGAAGCAGAAAATGCCAATGACCTAATAGACCAGAATTAGGACTTTCTGGAAAAGAAAGAGCTTTAAGCAGCTGGCCTGTGATTCATTCACTCTTTTCCAGGGAGGATGCTTCTTTAAATCATAAAAGACAAGTGACTTAGTCTAATCTCATCGTGGAACAGATAACTAGAACGCCAAGTAAATCAAATATTATCTTAATTGGGGAAGAGTCTTTAT
This sequence comes from Hystrix cristata, assembly GCA_004026905.1. Lineage (NCBI taxonomy): Eukaryota > Metazoa > Chordata > Mammalia > Rodentia > Hystricidae > Hystrix > Hystrix cristata. The sequence continues at coordinate 8,138 of PVJO010022652.1, read as the reverse complement.
CTGTGGAATATTTTTAAAATAATAATATTCTTATCTCTGGTTAAGGGTTGGTTATTAAACCCCAAACCTATGAGTTTATAAGCTGTGACTCTAGAAAATGTCACATAAGCCAGCCTATAAAATGGAAATGTAGCATAAGTTAAACACACCCAGTGCCTCTGTTAGAGATCCAGCCCATTATGAACCAGGGTGCATACATCTGACATAGAAGGGAAGGACCCAAGGGCCACCCTCAGCATCTCAGATCCCTGTCTGCTCAGTCTGAGCCTCTTCATTCCTCACTGCCAGCCTGCCCATCCACAGCAGCTTTAGAGCCATCACCAGGAAGAAAGGCACCAAACTCCATATACTTCTTCCTCAGCTCTTAAAATTGCATAACCTCCTAAAATTACTCTTTAAAATATAGTCATTTAAAAAAAAATAAAATAAAATAAAATATAGTCATTTTTAGTTACGCAAAATCTACTTCCCTTCTTCCCTGTTACTGATACTATTTTTACTTTCATGACTGTATTCTAATTAACACAACCTGTCTCCAATAGTTGATAAACAAAAATTTAATGAGAATATCAAAGAATTTAAAAGATATCAACCATTTTGATGTAACTGACATTAAAAGAAGAATCTGCTTAACAACAGACACATCCTTCTTGAGTGCACTTGGAACACTCACTAAGCTTGGTCATATCCTAAGAAGTAAAATGAGCCTCAATAAATCTTAAGAGATTAAAATATAACAGTATGCTGTCTGCTCACATCAGGGTTAAAGCAGAAATCAATGATAAAAAATGGTTTAAAAATCTGAAACTATTTGTAACAATATACCTCTCAGTAAAGGATGAGTTAAATAAGAAACCCCAAGGAAAATATTAAAATACTTTAACCAAATAATAAAATCATAAATAATCAAAATTTATGGAGTGCAAACAGTCCTTAGGGAGAAGCGTATCGTGTATTGTTTTGGTGCCTATTTAGAAAAGAAGAAATGTACAAAAATCTGTTCCTGACTTAAGAAGGTAACACTTAAAAATAGAAAGTAAAACTCACAGTGAACAGAAGAAAAGAAAAGCAGAACTCAATAAAGTGGAACAATCAGAATTCTCATATATTATGGATATACATATGAAATAGAAATTAGCAATTTCTTTAAAAGTTTCTTTAAAAATTTCTTACAGAACCAAGATGTATTAACTCCTCACATGAATATAATTATTACGTACTGCCAATATATACTAATAAAAATTAAATAAAAAGTCATTATGTAAACATGAAAAATAAAAATTTCTTACAAAATCACACTGTCACTCAACAATTCCATTCTTAAGCTTTTATCCAATAGATATGATAGTTTATACCCATAAAAATACTTATAGAAGACTGTTCACATCAACTTTATTAATAATAGCAGAAAAAACCCTGAAAAAAAGCCCAGTGATAAACTGGGTACAATCACATAGTGGCATGCTACTATGATAGCATGGTATCGACTGTGATAAACTGTGGCACAATCACATAGTGGCATGCTACTCAGCCGCAAAAAGGAGAAAAGCGCCAATATACACAATATCCTCAGTGACTCTTAAAAAAGAAAAGTAGTCAAGCCGGGCGCGGTGGCACATACCTGTAATCCCAACGCTCGGGAGGTTGAGGCAGGAGGATCACCATGAGTTCAAGGCAGCCTGGACTACGCAGTGAGTTCAAGGCCAGCCTGAACCACATAGCGAGACCCCGTCTCACCCCCTCACCCCGCAAAAAGGAGTTGTACACAGGCATACCAAAACATACATAACGTATGCTTCTATGTATTTGAGAAATTCTATTATCAAATCTAATGTATGGTAATAGAAATCAGAACCTTGGTTTCTTTTGCAGATGACTGGAAAGGGACATGAGGTTCTTTCTGGGATGATGAAGATATTCTCTATTTTGACAGGGTTGTGAGTTGTGTGAGTGTGTTTGTGCCAAATTTTATCAAACTATACACTTAATATCTGTATATGATGATATGAAAATCGAACCTGCATTAGTTGCCCTTATGTTGCTGGGACAAAATAACCAACCTACACAACTTAAAAGAGAAAAGATTTATTTTGGCTCAAAGCTGCTAACGTCATTACAGCAGGGAGCAGAGACCACTGAAAAGAACCAGAGAGAGAAGGAAGGAGCTGAAGATGAGGGGAAAAAAAGAAGCAACAAGATATGTCATGCACATGTACAAATCCCCTATGATGAATGTTATCACTGTGTACATCTAAAATGCACCATTAAAATAAAATTTAAAAAAATAAAATTAAATTAAATAAACTTTAAAAAATTTCTTTAAATTTAAAAAAAAAAAAAAGAGTACTCCAGATCATTCCTACGCGACCCACCTTCTCCAGCCAGGCCCTGCTCTTAACAGCACATTCAGCTGTGAACTCATTAATGGTTTAATCCAATGATGAGTTTAGGGCCCCTTGAGCCAATCACCTTCCAAAAGCCCCACCTCTGAATACAAGTCTTTGGGGGGACATTTTTGATTCAAACTACATTACTTAAACTAATCTTTGGTGTTAGAAGTTAGGTTAATGATTAATGTTGAGGAGAAGGAAGGGAACACTGCTGTACAGAGGACATAAGGTGAGCTTCAGGTTACTGGTAAGGCTACCAGGTGTGGGTCTAGTTGTCATTGTTGTTGTTATAATTCACTTGTCTACATACTCTTTTTTGCGCGCTTTTCTGTAGGTATGTTACACCACAATAAAGTCGCAATGAAAGCCTTCAGCAACTACGGGGAATTCCAAAGCCATGACTGCCCCAAACTGGAATGAGAGGCCTTTATCTGAAATGGCCTGGGAAGGGAGGATGTTTCCGGAGAGGTGACTTCAGCTGAAGTATTTCCCCTGAGGCAGCTGAAAGCTGAGGGGTATTTTTCTGGCAGTACTCCCAGAAATTCACAAGAGTTTTCCTCCCAGAGGGGGATTTAAGTGACTCATCACAGTGTTCACTGCACCTTTTTTTCCTGGATTCCTTAACATTAATTGCTAAAAATCAATTCAATATTTTTTAAAAGCCAGCAATAGTGCATTAAGAAAACATTCTAAACAGGCGAATATACTTTTTAGCTCATGAAGGACATCCTTCCCATCGGAGGAAAGGAAACCTGGCTACTGAGTTTTAAGAGACATATTTAAACATAGGGTTTGCCTATTTATTTCTACCAAAAATTATCAGTGTCTCTATGACTCAAACTTCCTCTAAACTTTTTCACTTTTATGCATTCATATTCTCTGAGTCATTGGTTCAACAGTGAAATAATCTATAATTTTAGTTCAATCCAAACAAAAGTTCCACCATGACTATATTTTATAGAACTTCCCAAACTAACTTCAAAATAGTTGTAGAATAATAAACCAAAATATTTGTTTAAAAAAATATATATATATACAGTATAGGAAAACATGTCCTACCCAGGTATCAAAGAATAAAATAATACTATAAAAATTCAAGTAGTATGGCCCTGTAACCAAATCAGGCAAATACATGAGTGGGCCAGAATGAAGATTCCAGATAGGACTCATGCACATACAAAGTAATACTTTTAATAAGTAGGAATATAAAATAATGTTCTGTAAATATTACTGAGAAACATCTGGCAAACACATTATTTCTCAATCATATCAGAAAAAAAGGATCACAAAGACTTCATATTTACTTAGAAAACATAATAGTTCTTGAATACATATACATATATATTTACCTGGAACACCTGGCTACCCCTCAGAACATTATAAGGTGGAAGATAAACCTTGTAAATATTCAGGGGCCTATCATATCAATGAAATTCTTAGGGATTTAGTGGCCTAGACCATGCCAAGACACTACCTTCAGAGTAAAGGTTGAATTGCTGTTCTTTGTACCTCCCACCAAAAAGGAATACAACACATATTTGTCTTGTTCAAGTTCTAGAAGCAGCATATTCCATATCTAGGATGCTACTTCTATGCATTTACTGGAATGCACAAAAGGCTTTTAGCTTTGAGCAGGGCTGATAGCAAAAAAGAAGGATAGAGCAGGGTCCAATTCTGGAGCAAGTGGTCCTGCTTCTTGACTCATAGGACCAGCAGTCAGCAATACATTGGAGGTATTACCAGTGGGAAAAGATGTTATGTGAAGTTTATGACAAATATAATAAGAGAGAAATATCATGTTTTTTGCACTGCATAATGATTCTACTTAAAAGTAACAAATTCTGTTCTGCTGAACACTATGAGAGATAGGGTGTTTTCTCCTAGGACATCAAGTGAACAAATGGCCAGAAATACTGATCATAAGCTATTAAGGTCATAAAATCATAAGGTTAGATAAGCCCAGCAACAGGCCAAAACAGGGTATATCTAGAACTAAGCATGAACAGGGCTGGAGGTTTTAAGAAATAATGATAACTTTTGGAACCACCAGATTTGGCTCTAAAATGACACTAATTCCTGAAGACCCTCAAATGTCACAGTGGTCCAACCAGTCAGAATAGGGGCTGTGAAGGTCAGGTAATTGGTAGAATTTCGGCTCAGATCCATCTTACAGCAACCTTATATACATCTGGACCTATCTTATGATTATTTCCTCAGTTCCAGACTGATTAACTGAAATAGACATAGATAGCAATTGGTAGAATTCTCACATTAGCTCACTGACCTATGGACTAAAAGCTGTTTTAGTGGGAAAAGCCAAGTGGACAAGCTAGAACTTCCTCTGCCTAGGAAGATAATAAACCAAAGATCATAACACATTCCTGGAAGGACTGCAGAGATTAGTGCTACCATCGAGAATTTGAATGATGCAGGGGTGATGATTCATACCGCATCTACCTTCAACTCACATTATGTGGCCTGTGCAGAAGCCAGGTGGACAATGACAGGGATCACGGTAAGCTTAATACTGTAGCTTCTATACCAGATACAGTTTCATGACTTGAACAAATTAACACATCTCCCAGGACCTGGTATGTACCTACAGATCCAGTAAATGCATTTTTCTCAATACCTGCTAGTAAATACCATAAGAAGAAATTTACTTTTAGTTGGTAAGGTCAGCAAAACAACTTCACTGCCCTATCTCAGGAGTGCATCTACTTTCCAGGGCTGTGCTATAATTTAGTTTACAGGAATTTTGCTCAACCCCCTCTTCTACAAGATATTACACTACTCCATTAATGACAAGATGCTGATTGGACTGAGTAATCAATAAGTAGCAACTACTCTTGGCTTAGGTAAAACAGTTGATTGTCAGAAGGTGGGAAATAAATGAAACAAAAGTTCATGAACTTTCTACTTCACTGAAACTTCTAGAGATCCAGACATGTGGGGCCTGTCAAGATACCCCTTCTATAATGAAAGATAAATTGTTGCATCTGGCCCAACCTTCAACCAAAAAAAGAGAAAAAACACCCAGCAAGTCTCTTTGAATGTAGAAGGCAACATATTCCTCATGTGGTTGTGTTATGCTAGCCCATTTACTGAAGGGCCCGAAAGCAGATAGCTTTGAGTGGGGCCTAGAACAAAAGAAGACTTTGAAATAGGGCCAGGCTGCTGTGTAAGCAGCACTTGGGTCATAAGAGTCAGTGATCAAGCTGTGCTTGAAGCGGCATGGCAGATAGAGGTACTGTTTAAAAGCTTTTGCAGGCCCTTATGTAAGAATTACAGCACAGGACCTTAAGAATTTAGGCCAAAGGCTCTCCCTTATCGATGACCACTCTCTTGAGACACAGTTCTGACCCACCAAACCATAAAGTTGGGAGTGGACAGCAGTACTCCATCATCAAATGGAAGTAATATATGTGTAATGGAGCCCTAGAAGGCCCTGAAGGCACATGTAAATTACAGGAATAATTGGCTCCAATGCCCATGGTTTCTATTCCTGCTACACTTTCATCTCTCAGCAGAATGGACCTATAGCCTCATGGAGCAGAAAAGCCTACTTGGGCCTGGTTTATAGAAGTTTCTGCATGATTTACAGGCACTACAGCTACAGCACAAGGAGCCCTTCTGGGAGATAGCTATGAAGAACATAGTAAAAGGAAATGTTCCTGGTGGACAGAAATCTGGGCAATGCATGTGGTTGTTCAGGGCTTAGAAGGAGAAATGGCCAGACATTTGATCATATACCAGTTCATGGACCTATGACTTGGAAGGATGGTCAGAGACATACCAGGAACTTGAATGGAAAACTGATGATAAAGAAATTTGGGGTATATGGATAGACCCTCTCTAAATGGGCAAAAAAAAATTGGAGATATTTGTGTTTTATGTGAATGCTCACCAAACAGTGAATACAGCAAAGGAGAATTTTAATAATCAAGAGGGCCTTGAGTATAGCACACACTTGTTGTGAGTAGAACACATACTTAACATGCACAAGACTCTGGGTTCAATCTCCAGCACCAAATAATAATAATCATGATAATAATAATAACACAGATAAGATAACAAAGTATCTGAATACCAGTCTTTCCCTGGACATCCTGTCATCTCTTAGTTAGCTCATGAACAAATCAGCCATAGTGATAGCTTGGAGGTCATACACGGGCTCAGCAACTTGCACATCTATTCACCAAGGCTGACCTGAGAATTGTCCTGCTGAGCGCTCAATCCAGCAAGAAGATCAAAACTGAGTCTTCAGTGTGTTGCCTTTCTCTGGAACAATTCAGCAACTAATTGGCAGTAAGTTGACTAGATCAGACCCCTTCCATCAGAGAAAGCACAGAAGTTTGTTTTTACCAGACTAGATACTCTAGATTGGCTTTCCCTTCTCTGAACCCAATGCTTCTATCAAATATCACCCACAGGCTTCCATAATGCCTTTTCCACAGTCAGAGTATGCCACACAGCATTGCTTCTGATCAAGTAACTCACTTCCCAGCCAAAGAAAGGTGAAAATAGGAGCGTTATTATGGAATCCACTAGTCTTCTCCTGTTTCCCATCATTCTAAAGCAGGTGGCTCAGAAAAATGGTGGAATGGCCTTTTGAAGACTCAGCTACCATGCCAGCTAGATGGCAATACCTTACAGGGCTGGGGAAGGTTATCTAGGGGGGTATACATACCCTGAATCAATATCCAATCCAGGATGCTGTTTCTACCATAGGCAGGATTCACAAGTCCAAGAATTAAGGACTAGAAATGACAGTGGAAATGTTCATCATGACTCCTAGTGACCTGCAACCTTATGTTCTGGTTACCTAGAAGTCTTAGTTCCAAAACATAGGAGTGCTTCCACAGGGTAATATAATCATGTTTTTAATAAGCCGAAAGGATCTTCGGAGGGAGGCTTGAGCTTGCAGGTCAGGCCTCTTCCCGGCGCGGATCTGCGCTGGCTTGGCCCGCGCACCGGCAGGGTGAACCTCAAATAAAGTGGGAAACATCCTGCACTGAAAGCACTGTTACTTCTCTCCCTCAGTGTTTTTTGTTGTTGTTGTTTTGGTGTTTTTTTTTTTCCTTTCCCATTTCTCTTCTGATCCAAGCCATCACTATATGGTAAAGCCAACAATAACCACACCACTAAGGAACTTTTGGAGAGATAAACTATAAGGAGACGTGGGCGGGCTACCAAAGATTCTCCAGAGAGCTGCAGTCTGACAACTGCCCCCAGACTCCATGCTTGGAGGCCAGGACCAACATAGTACCCAGCACTGACCACTGCAGACTCAGTAGGGCTAATGAGCACAGAATCAGGTTTTGGTCTGTGCCCCCCACAGAATGGTGGCCATCAGAGAAATCTCACTGTATGTGTATGTATACATAATATATGTGTATATTGGTTTTGTTTCTCCTTATTTTCTCTTTCTCTTATTCATCCTGATACCTGTCCAATACATTCTCTTGTCTACACATTCTTCCTTGTTATTGTTGTTTTGATTTTTACTTTTATTGACTCCTGCTTAGCTCATATCTTTCCTTCCTCAAGCAAATGCTGTTTTTCCTTTTCTTCTTGTTTTCTCTCTTCTTTTCATTTTTCTTATGAGTAAATACTGTATAGAATCTACATGGTTTGACCCACTACTCTCACCTTTCACTGTTTGTAAACTATCTACTCAAGTTTCCCAAAGCATAAGTAACATCCTATTGTAAGTTCTACATCTATTTCAACTTTCCTCATTACCTC
>PVJO010022651.1:0-27642 GCA_004026905.1 Hystrix cristata | reverse complement strand
TCTATCCATTTCTTCCATGTTTTCCATCTTGTTTGAGTATAAGTTCTTGAAGTAGGTGTTGATGATCCTTTGGATTTCTGCCGGGTCAGTTGTGACTTCCCCCCTTTCATTTTTTATTGCATGAATTTGGGTCTTTTCTTTCCTTTTTTTGATCAGGTTGGCTAGGGGTTTGTCTATTTTGTTCAGTCTCTCAAAGAACTTTTTCTAATTTTAATGGTACATTGTAGATGTATGTAGTGATAACATTCATCATAGGGGATTTGTACCTGTACATGACATATCTTGTTACTTCTTTTTTTCTCATTCTCCTCCCCTTACCCCTCCTCCCTCCCTATCTACAAAAGCTTTGTTTCCATTTTTTTCCTTCCATTTCTTATTTCTCTTGTCCTCTGTTCTGTTCCCCCTCTCTTGTTCCCTTTCCCACTTGGACATTTTCTCCCCTTTCCCAATATATTACATTTTAGTCTTTATTTACACTTTCAGTTTCCCAGAGAAACAATGCGGTATTTAAAAATATGTGTCTGATTTATTTTACTAAAGAGTATGGTCTCAAGGTACATCCATTTACCTAGGAATATCTCAAGCTTATCATTCTTTATGACAGAGTAGTACTCCATTGTATAAAAGAACCACATTTTCTTTATCCATTCTGCTGTTGATGGGCATTTGGAGTGCTTCCAAGATTTAGCTATTACAAACTGTGCTTATATACACATGGGTGTGCATATATCACTGCAGTATGATGCTTTTCCTTCTTTGGGGAAGATACCAAGAAGCGGAATAGCTGGGTCAAATGGAATCTCTAGTCCTAGTTCCCTGAGGAATCTCCACACTGATTTCCACAGCAGTTGCACCAGTCTACATTCCCGCCAACAGTGGAGAAGTGTTTCTTTTTCTCCACAGCCCATCCAGCATTTGTTATTGGCTGATTTGTTGATAATAGCCATTCTTTCTGGAGTGAAGTGGAATCTCAAGGTTGTTTTAATTTGCATCTCTTGAATGATCAGTGATGTTAAACATTTTTTCATATGTTTATTTGCTGTTTCTACTTTTTCATCTGAGAAGTGTCTATTCATTTCTGCTGCCCACTTTTGGATTGAGTCTTTATATTTGGGGGGTCTGATTTTTTTGAGTTCTTTATATATTCGAGATGTTAGTCCTTTGTTGGAGGAATAGCTGGCAAAATTTTTTTCCCAGTCTGTGGGTTGTTTCTTCAGTCTGCTGGTAGTTTCTTTTGCTGTGCAAAAGCTTTTGAGTAAGATCAGGTCCCAGTTGTTGATTCTCTGTGATATTTCTTGGCCATTTGGGGATTTGTTCATAAAGTCCTTGCTTACACCTATGTCTTCAAGAGTTCTACCTATTCTATCTTCCAACAGATTTAGTGTTTCTGTTTTAATATTTAGGTCGTTGTTCCACTTTGATTTTAGCTTAGTGCATAGGGAAAGACACAGGTCTAGTTTTAACCTTCAGCATGTGGACACCAGTTTTTCCAGCACCATTTATTAAAGAGGCTGTCTTTCTTCCAGTGAGGTTGTTTGACCTCTTTGTCAAAGATAAGGTGACAGAGAGTGTTTGGACCTGTTTCTTCATCTTCTAATCTGTTCCATTGGTCCTGGGGTCTGTTTTTGTGCCAGTACCATGCTGTTTTTATTACAGTAGCTTTGTAGTATAGTTTTAGGTCAGGGATTGTGATGGCCCCTGCTTTGCTTTTGTTGCCGAGAGTTGCTTTTGCTGTTCTGGGTTTCTTTTGGTTCCAAATGAATTTTAGGATTGTCTTCTCTAATTCTGTGAAGTATGCTATTGGTAATTTAATTGGTGTCTTAGTTACTTTTCTCTCATTGCTTAGACAAAATACCCGACACCCAAAGTTAGGGGAAGAAAGGTTTATTTGGCTCACAGTTTGTAGAGGTTTCAGTCCACAGTCAGCTGGGTCTGAGACAGGGTGGCATGGCAGACAGGCAGAAGTCAGCAAGGTAAGGAAGGGATGCAAACAAGCAACTAACCAGCTTCTTCCTGTATTTTATATTTTATCCAGGCTACCTGTCTTTAGGGTGGGCAGTACTCCCGCCCTTAATCCTAATACCCTTAATTTTAGTGTCACATCCTTGATCCCAGTAGAACCATGCCAAACCGATCAGTGGATTAATTTAGTAATCCCACACTCTAGATCCAGCTATCTCTTACCACATGAGGCTTTGGGGGGACATCTAGACACAAACCATAACAATTGGGATTGCATTAAATCTGTATAGCAGTTTTGGGAGTATGGCTCTTTTCACTATATTGGTTCTTCCTACCCAGGAGCCAGGGATATCTTTCCATTTTCTGATATAGTCTTCAATCTCCTTTTTCAAACTACTGTGGTTTTTGTTGTATATATCTTTTACTTCCTTCGTCAGATTGATTTCTAGGTACTTCTTTTTTGTTCATGCTATTGTGAAAGGTGTTGTTTGCCTAATTTCTCTCTCAGTGAGTCTGTTGTTTGTGTACAGGAATGCTATTAATTTCTGAGTGTTGACTTGGTATCCAGCTACACTGCTGAATTTGATTATTAAATCTATAAGTCTTTTGGTGGAGTTTTTGGGGCCATCCGTATAGAGTATCATGTCATCTGCAAATAATGATAATTTAACTTCTTCTTTTGCTATCCTTATTCCTTTTATTTTTTTGTCTTGTCTAATTGCTTTGGCTAATGTTTCCAGAACTATATTGAATAAGATTGGTGAGAGCGGACATCCTTGTCTTGTTCTGGATTTTAGAGTGAACCCTTTTAGCTTTTGACCATTTAGTATAATGTTGGCTGTTGGTTTGTTATAAATCGCTTTTATCAGATTGAGATAAAGATCGTCTATTCCAGTTTTCTGCAGAGCTTTTATCATGAATGGGTGTTGGACCTTGTCAAATGCCGTTTCTGCATCTGTTGAGATGATCATATGGTTTTTGTCCTTGGCTCTATTAATACAGTGTATCACATTTATTGATTTGCGTATGTTGAACCATCCCTGCATCCCTGGAATGAATCCTACTTGGTCATAGTCTATAATCTTCTTGATAATGTGTCATATTCTGTTTGCCAGTATCTTATTGAGGATTTTTGCATCTATGTTCATTAACGAGATTGACCTGCAGTTCTCTTTTTTCATTGGATCCTTCTCTGGCTTTGGTATCAGGGTTATGCTTGCTTCCAGGAATGAATTTGGGAGTATTGCTTCTGTTTCAATTTTGTTAAAGAGTTTGAGAGTTAGTGGCATTAAATCGTCTCTAAATTTCTTGTGGAATTCAGCAGTGAATCCGTCAGGGCCTGGGCTTTTCTTTGTTGGTAGGTTTTTAATTACTTCTTCAATTTCAGTGGCTGATATCAGGTTATTTAGAGTTTTTATATCTTCTTGATCCAGTGTTGGTAATATGTATGTAGAAATCTGTATATTTCTTCTGTATTTTCGATCTTATTAGAATACAGGTTCTCAAAGTAAGTATTGATGATCTTTTGGATTTCTGCAGGATCTGTTGTGATTTCACCCTTTTCATTCCTAATTGTATGAATTTGAGTCTTTTCTTTCCTTTTTTTTAATAAGATTGGCTAAGGGTTTGTCAATTTTATTTAATTTTTCAAAGAACCAACTCTTTGACTCATTGATTCTTTGTATTGTTTTCTTAGTTTCATTTGCGTGAATTTTAGCTCTGAGCTTTATAATATTCTCCCTTGTACAGGCTTTGGGTTTGAGTTGCTCTTCTTTTTCTAGAAGCTTGAGGTTCAACATTAGGTTGTTTATTTGAACTTGCTCTGTTTTTCTGATATGGGTGTTCAATGCTATAAATTTCCCTTGTACAACTCCTTTCATTGTGTCCCACAAATTTTGGTAGGTTGTATTGGCATTATTGTTCAATTGTAGAAATTGTCTAATTTCTTCTTTAATTTCTTCTTTGATCCACTGATTGTTCTGCAGCATGCTATTTAAATTCTTTTTTTTTTTTTTTTGTGGTTTCGGGGATCGAACTCAGGCCCTTGTGCTTGCAAGGCAAGCACTCTAATCACTGAGCTAAATCCCCAGCCCCTGCAGCATGCTATTTAATTTCCACATGTTTACGGAATTTTTGTGGTTCCTTTTGCTGTTTATTTCCAGTTTCAATGCACTATGGTCTGATAGTTACATGGGATAATTTCGATTCCTTCGGATTTACTTAAGCATGTTGTATGAGCTAGTATGTGGTCTATTTTGGAGAAAGTCCCATGTACAGCTGAGAAGAATGTGTATTCTGATGTTGTGGGGTTGAATACTCTGTATACGTGTAGTAGGTGCATTTGTTCAAGTGTTTGGTTTAGTTGTGATATTTCCCTGTTGACTTTTTGTCTAGTTGATCTGTCTATTTGCGACAGTGGGGTATTGAAGTCCCCCATTACAATCATATTGGTGCTTATTTGGTTTCTCATGTCCATCAATATTTGTTGTATGTAATTAGGCACGCTGGTATTAGGTGTGTTACAATTATGATTGTCATCTCTTCCTCTTGGGGTGTTCCCTTTACAAGGATATAGTGCCCTTTGTCTTAATGAGTCTTGGCTTGAAATCCACTCTGTCTGCAAATAGAATGGCTACCCCTGCTTTTTTCCGGGTTCCTGTCGCATAAAATATTGTTTCCCATCCTTTAACTTTCAGTCTGTGAATTTCTTTTTTAATTAAATGTGTTTCTTGTATGCAGCACATTGCTGGGTCTTGCTTCTTGACCCATTCTGCCAGTCTGCTTCTTTCGATTGGTGAGTTGAGACCATTTATATTGATGGTTATAACTGACATATGTTGGCTTATTCTTTTCATATTATTTATCTGTTGTTGCCTTCCTAGTTTTCCCTTCTGTTTAATTACTTGCCTTGCCTGAAGGATTCATTCTCTTGTGATTCCTGGAGTTGTAGTCCTCATTTTCTCTTTCCAGAATGTCCTTCAGAATATTTTGGCACGCTGGTTTTGTGGTCATGAATCTCTTCAGGTGTTCTTTGTCATGGAAATATCTTACTTCTCCATCAATTTTGAAAGGCAGTTTTGCAGGGTACATCAATCTGGGTTGAAAGTTGTTGTCTTTTAGGGCTTGAAATACTTCACTCCAACCTCTCCTTAACTTGAGGGTTTGTGTTGAGATGTCTGCTGTGATTCTGATGGGCTTTCCTTGATAGGTTATTTGTTTCTTTTCTCTAACAGCTTTCAGTATTCTGTTCTTGTGTTGAATTTCTGGACATTTGAGTATTATATGCCTTGGGATAGAGTTTTGTTGATCATGGCTAATTGGAGTTCTGTATGCCTCCCTTATCTGTGTAGTCCAGTTCTTTTTCCATACTTGGGAGGTTTTCTACCATTATTTCTGTGAACCAGTTTTTTATGTGATTTGTGTTATCTCCTGCTCTTTCATTGACTCCGATCAATCTTATGTTATTTTTCTTCGTGTCATCTAGCAGCTGTTGTATTGATTTTTCATGGTCCCTTACCATTTTGAAGAACTCTTTCTTTTCTTGATCCTTAATCACAATCTTGTCTTCTATATCTGAGATTCTCTCTTCACTTTGTTTCATTCTACTGCCGATACTTTCAACAGAGTTTTTAATTTCTTGGACGTCTGTTTGAATCTGTTCCATAAATTCCATTTCTTTCCTGTGTTGGGCATTTATGGTTTCCATCATTTTTCTAAGCTCTTCTTCTTCTTCTTTTTTTTTTTTTTTAAATCTGTATCTGCTCTAGGGTCACTGATCATTTCTTTCATTCTGGAAATGATTTCCGTTCTGATGTTTTCTAGAGCCTCACTCATCTGCTTTGTTACTTCTGCTGTTACTGCTTCCAAGAATCTGGGTGGGAAGCTTTCAGATTGTTCCATTTCATTACCCCCTGACTTTGCTTTTGGTGAGCTGGAGGTATGGGGTTGCATCTTATTTGTCTGTCTTCTCATTTTCTATTTTTCCTTCTTTAATTTATTTCCTGGGTTGATGCTTATGAATTGCCTGTGGCAGGTAGCTTTTTTTTTGTTAGTTTTGAGAACCTTTTGGAAGTGACTGATTCCTCAAAGATGTCTTAAAGGTGTAGCTGGTTTTTGTGTTATGAGTCTGTTGCAAAATCTTGCCTGTTCAATTTGTTGGGGCTGAGAAGTTGCTGTCTATTTGGCCAGCCCTTAGTTCTTTGACCATGGCCTATAGTGTTATTTGTGACCCTCTGCCAATCTTAGTCTTGGCATGCAGGGAAGAACTGAGTAGAACAGTTCTGTCACCTTGGCTAAAGTAGTACAATCAGCAACAACAATAGCATCAGACACAGTGTAAAAAATAACAAACTGTAGTAACTATTGATCTGCCACCTTATACCTTATGAACTAGATTTGTGGTTATATAACAGTATCCCCAATAAACCAGAAACTTGTATGCAGTAAATATGCCCTCAATACGGTGATTTTACTCTCAGTGGAGAAAATTCAACAGAGATTAGGAGGAAAGCATAGAGAAATAGAAGAGAAAGAGATGAGAAGCAAGGTTGGAAGCCAGGGGGAATTTATGCAAACTTTGGGGAACTGGTAAAGGAAACAGTAGGAAAGGAGAGAAGGAAGAAGTAAAACAAAGCCAGGACAAAAAAAAAATAATAGCAAAAAAACTAAAAAGTCCCTTTCCTATAAAAACAAGAAAGAGAGAAAAAAATACAAGAAAAAGAAGAGCAGAGAGGGAAAAAATTTTTAAAAAAATAAAATAAAATAAAATGTCCACTTCCAGGTGTGTCTCTTCTGTCACTGGTAGACAGAGTAGACAGACCCAGGTCCTTGTTGATTAATGCCAGCAGTAGATTTTGGCAGAGCAGCAGGTGTTCCCAGCTGGGTTCAATAGCAAGGCTTCACCTGTGGCATTGAAGTTCAGCCTGATCATTGGCTGTGGGGTTGAAATCCAATTTGTTCAGCTGGAGACACACTGTGTGTCTCCCACTGGCTTGGACTTAGTTCCCTGCCAGTTTGAACTTGGCTCCTTTCCCTCCTTCCAGTTTGAGTTTGAACTCTGTTCCGTCTTGCCCCTCCTTGCCCCAGCACCAAAGGCCACTAGCAGCTTTTCTGAGTTCTGAGCTCGGCCCCTTTCCAAAATGGCAATCCGCTGATTGCCACCCTCTCCTGGGGGCCGTCTGAGATCAGATGACTCAGGTAACTCACTAGCCACTGCAGTCTTCAGTGTCTATCAATCCGCTCTGTTTGTGTGTCTTTCTGTGGAGGTTTCTGGGGTCTCCAGTACTCACTGTGCATCTGCAGGCTCAAACTGTGTCACTCGCACTGAGAGCTGGGGCCAGGAGTTGAAGCTGTGAGCCGCGCTGTGTGCCTTGTTTGCGCGCGGCTGCGCGCTGCTGCTGTGACCCCAGCCACAAGCTGCTGTCGTGAGCTGGGCTGTGACCTGAGGCCGTGAGCCCAGGCCATGACCCGGGGCTGTGACCTGGGGGCTGCAAGCTGAGGCTACGAGCCCGGGATGCCAGCCGGAGCCGCGAGCTCCCGCTCTGGGAGAAAGTGCCATCCGTCAGTCACTTTCTTCTTCTGGGCGGGTCTCTCCTTTTGCTTTCAATGTGGGCTTCAACTCTTGCTTCAGCTCCCTGCTGGGTCCTGAGAACACGCTTCCCTCCTCCTCCTTTTTCCTAAAGTACTATATTCCAGTGTCTGGACAACAAATCTCAGAGAGGCTCTTACTCTCCTTCTCTCTTCTCTGCCATCTTCTGTAATGTCTTTGGCATTTTCTACATCTCTGTAGGTATCATTTGTGAACAAAAGACAGTTTTGTTTTTCCCTGCCCCGTTTGTATATCTTTTCTTTTCTTATAGTAGTAACTAAGACTTCTAGTATAATATTGAGTAGGAATGAAAAGAAGGTTCATCATGGCCGTGTTCCTTTTCTTAGGAGGAAAGCTTCTAGTTTTGCACTATTGAGCAAGATGTTTTTGTAGATGTTTATCAAGCTGAGTATTTCTACTGTATTGGCTATTCGGTGAGAGTTTTTTTATTATGAGTAAGTGTTAGATTTTGTCAAATGCATGGTTTGTATCTGTTGATACGATCATATGATTTTCTTCCATAGCCTATTGATGTGATATTAATTGATCTTCAAATGTTCTACCAGCGTAATAAACTTGAAATAAATTCTACCTGTATTCTCATTATATTTAAAGTTTTTTAGCTTAAATATCTTTCTTATTAATTTTTTATTAGTGTATGTGATATGTATTAATTCCATTCATCTTGGGGAATTGGTATTGGTCAGTCTATCTAGCTGTCTGTCTGTCTGTCTATCATATCTTGATCATTTTTACTGTCCTTTCTACAAACTCTCTTTCCCTGGATGTCTTTCCCATCTCTACAGAGTCTATCCTCTATTTCCTACCTTCTGTCCTTTATTTTTTTCTTTATTTATATTTTGGATCTCTCATGTTAGAGAAACCATCCGATATTTAGCCCTGTGTTTCTGATGTACTTTATTAAGCATGTATTATGGTTACAAGATCCATCCATTTTTCTACAAAGGACCCCAATCTATTGTTCTTTATGGCAGAGTAGTATTCTATTGTCTATGTATACCACATTTTCTTTATCCAGTCATCTGTTGGTGGTCATGTTGGCTGCTTCCATAATTTAGCTGTTGTGAATTGTGCTGCTATAAACATGGGTATGCATGTGTGCCTGTAATATGATGACTTTAACTCTTTTGGGAAGATACAGGGAGTATAGTGGGGTCAAATGGAGTTTCTATTTTTAGGTTTCTGAGGACTCTCCATACTGATTTTCACTGTGGTTGTACTACCTTTAAATATCTTTCTACTAGCTGAATATTTTTCCTGATTCATATTATCCCTTTATTCTTCACTAGGTAGTAATATTTTTATTTTGAAAAGAAAGATTAGAGAGCAGTGAATTTTAAAAATACTATGTTCTGTTTATTTTTTTCTACTTAATAACCTAAACATAAACCTAAAACATAAATTTAGGTTTATGATCTATTTTGAGTTAATTTATGTATATATTGTGAGGGAGGAATCTAATTTCTTTCTCCACCTAACTTTCCAGATCTTTGAATTTCTACATGAATTTTAAGATCAGTTTTTTACCTTTGGGAAAGAAAAAAAAGCCTTTTCAGATTTTGATAGGGAATGCTTTGACTTTGTACGTCAATTTGAAACATATGGCCATCTTAGAAATGCTAATTTTCCAATCCATGGATATAACAAGTCTTCCATTTATTTGGGCTTTCTTTCTTTCTTCAGTGTTTTCTAATTTTAGAGTATAAGCTTTATAATCCTTTCGTTGAATTTATTCATGAATATTTCATTATTTTTGATACTATTTTAAGTGGGATTGTTTTCATATTTTTAGTCTCAGGAATTTTCATTGCTAGTATATAGCTCATAAAGCTAGGGAATTTTGTATATCTTTTGTTCTCCAAACTTGAACTTATTTATTAGTTCTAATAGTTTTTCAGTGATACTTGTTTTTCTGGATGTGCCTTATATTACTTAATGTAATGTTCTCCATTTTCACTCATTTTGCTGAAAGTGATAGAATTTCATTCTTTGTAGCTGAATAATATTTTATTGTAAATATATGCAACATTTTCTTTATCTTTTCATCCATTGATGGACACTTAAGTTGATTATATATTTTAGCTATTGTGAATAATGTTGCAATAAACACAAGTATCTCTTTAATATGATCATTTCATTTCCTTTATATACAAATGGGATAGCTGGCGAGCATGTTAGGTCTTTTTTAAATTTTATGAAGAACTTCTATGCTGTTATTTATAATGATTATACTAATTTACATTCCCTCTAACAGTGTATGAGAGTTTCTCTTTTGAACATCCTCACCAGTATTTGTTAATTTGTGTTTTAAAGAAGTTTCAACTTTTTTCTTCTCTTTTCTGTATTGGTATTCTGAGTTTATGTAGGATGGTGCATGTAGTTGGTGCTCTACATTTTTCACAAATTTTGTTAATTTTCTTCTCTGTTCTTGAGATTGTATAATCTTTATTGACGTAGCTCCAAGTTTACTGATTCTTTCTTCTGTTTGCTCACATCTACCACTGAACTTCCCTAGTTAAAAATGTTAATTTCAATTATTATGCTTTATAGCTTTAAAATTTCCATTTGTTTTCCCCATAATTTTTCTTTGTTATTTCATATTTCATAAGACATTGTCAGATTTTTCTTTAGTTCTTTAAACTATGTTTTCTTTAAATCTTTGAACATATTTAAAATAACCGCTTTGAAATCTTTTTCATTATACCTTACATTGGGTCCTCTCAAAAGAGATTTCTGTTGCCTACTTTTTTCCATATGTATGTGTCACAGATTTTCTATTTCTTTGCATGTCATGTTTTTTTTTCCCTGAAACTAGACATTTTAATTAATATATTGTGGTAATTCTTCATCCTAAGTCATTATCACTCTCCAGCACTGCTTCTTATTTTATTTAGAGAGTTGGCTGGACTCTTAATAAACTCTCTTTCCTCCTCCATATGTATTCTATAACGTTGTTCCTCAGAGGTTACAGTTTGGGGATATACAGTCGCACTCTGGGATGGTAGTTTTATTTTACTCTGAGTTCTCTCTTATACTATCTGCCTGTGTTGTTTTCACACTCAGCTATCAGCCTCCACTAATGACTGTTTGTTCTGTTTCAAGAGTGCTGCTGGGCCACAGTCTAATAACTGAATTCAGTTTGAGCTCCTTTATAGAAGCTGTCTTTGAAGCCAGTCTGTGAGGTTTATTCTGACCCCAGGAAGAGTTTTTATTGGCTCTTCCTTGGGTTTTCTCTGGTAAACTCATAGCTGGTTGTTGGTTTAGTTTGTTACCTTTATGACACTAACCCTTGCTTCTTCTCCATTGTTTTTAGTGTGGTTTTTGGCTTGAAATTTCCTAATCTTTTTTTTTTTCCCAATGAAGTAAGTTTCTTTAGGAGAGCCTTGGAGTTCTGTTTTTTAGTGTGCCTCTTCTATGGGGAAAACCTCTGTACCGTTGTTTGGAGTTATAGCAGTGCTATGAGTAGGATGCTAATTGGTCTTTCAAGTTTGCCTCTTCTGGCCTAGAACTGTTCCTTATGAGAGAGGTAGGGTAAACATTGTTAGATTCTGTTATTCTTAGTCTAGAAGCCCAGTGGATAGGTACCTGCGAGTGAGGGCTGGGTAGAAACCTCTTACATTTTTCCTGGAATTGAATTGTTATTACCATTTAGTGAGGGGGAAGTGGACTGTGAGAAGTGCTGATAGCTTAAAAGTGAGATATCATTGGCCTAGAGTAGTAGCTGAGTGATGAAGTAGGTTTGTGTACTTCGTATTCTTAGCTTTAACCACCTAGGGTAGAAGTCTGTTATTCTGAACTAGGGTGTGTGTGTGTGTGTGTGTGTGTGTGTGTGTGTGTGTGTGTGTGTGTGTTGGGGTGGAGGGAGGATAAAGGGGACAAAGGGAGTAATGAATCTGATACCATACACTGTTTATATTCTTACCAAAATTAGTTGATATTCTTAAGTATTTTCTTATGTACTCTTGCTCTTAGTAAAATTTTCTGAGACTTTAAATGCGTGTGTTTGTGTGTGTAAGTAATTTCTTACTAACCATAGTTTTTTCCTTGGGGAGAGTGTTTGTGGAAGTCTTCATATTGCCATCCTAGAAATCAGCTCATCCTACTAATAAGCTCATATTCCTTGAGCATTAAAGATGTATGTAGTATTAGAGATACTAAGTATAAAATACTACATATATCATACTAACTGTAGTGTACATACTAACCATATTTACATTCTTTGTTCCAGAAACTTACTCAGCATAGTTACAAAACAGTGATTTGTACTGTCACTCACATACATATTCATTCAGAACAATCACAGTTGTGAGCATATATTTATAGAACTTCCTCTCAGCTACACTTTAATTAATAGAAATTTATATTAATTTTGCTGTTTCTCAAAAATGCATTATAATTGTAATTTTTAATTACATACAAAATATGGATGTATCTAAAAATGATTGCACAAAAGAGCCTACACACAAACGAGTACTATTATATGATTCCATTTATGTCAAGTACAAAAGAGCAAAACAAATCCATATTATTAGAATCAGGATAGTAGAGATGTTTTGTTTTGTTTTTGATCTAGGTTCTGCTTACTTAGTTGTTTTCATCTTTTGAAAATCTATTGAGTTTTAGATTTATGTTATCTGCACTTTTGTGCATATTACACTTACATAAAAAGTTAATAATTTTATTAAGGGGTCCATACTAATTTAATAATTTTAACCAAATACAATTCAGAGTAAATATTGTATTTGACTTTACTTATTTTGGTACTTAAAAATAGCATTATTAAAAAAAAATAGCATTATTTTGGTCCTCTAAAGTGGCGAAAACTTGTTTTCTCCCTTATAAATGAAAAAATAATTTAAAATATAAATTATTATAATTATTCACAATTCTGTTTGATAATTGTGTTTCCTCAAAGCATTTTTAAGATACTGAGACTCTTCAAACATTTCTTTTTAATAATTGAAGCTTAGCAGTCATTTATAAATGTTAAAGAAGACTTGATTTTCCTCACAACTCCGCGGAATATTCTGTATGCAAATTCAACCCTTTATATAATAAATAAAATCAGGGAGGTTTCTTTATCCTTTGTAATACATTTTTAAATTTTATTCTGTAGGACTATTTTGAAAGAAAGTGGGTTTGCCAGATACCTTCATTCAGCTGTTCTTATCAATGGAGCTATGCTTATTTTTGGAGGAAATACCCATAATGACACTTCCTTGAGTAACGGTGCAAAATGTTTTTCTGCCGATTTCCTGGCATATGACATAGGTATGTATCTGTTAGGAATGTATAAAGTAGGAAATATCAGAAGTTTTCCATATAGAGATTCTTAAATATATTAATTGCAGCATGTATATATGTCATTTTAGAAAAAAATTTAGATAGATTATTTAGATAGATTATGAATGACATTCTCTCTAATCTCAGCATAGGAGTACTATATAGCCAAGAAAACAGAAGTTCTGGAATAAGTTAATGGTAGAGACAGTGGCCTGTCGAAATGTAGGTTTAAATGTTCATTTTGAAGACTTTGTATTGTGTCCCTATGTGAGTATTGTATCACACTATTGTGTTTGTGGCTATATTAGCTTTGATAATTTATAGATATAGAACACTGTCAAGCTATGCAGCTTACAAGTAGGAATGCAAACATTTTACATTTAGTAGCAATGAAAAAAGTTGCATTTATATTAAATTATGCTTATGAAGTACAGGAATGTGATAGAACTCGAGAATGAAGTATGGAGAAAGTATAGCTAATGAAATAAGATTATGAGATAAAATAGAAACCTAGAATGTACCTCAAAAAGGAAACAACTAACTAAATATTTTCCTAGAGAACCAGAAATAAAGCACATTTATATTATTCATTTTTTAATGATGCTATCTATAGTGCTGTTTATTTCTGAATATTTAAGTGAATATATTTACTGAAATAGTAAGTTTAGCTTTTCACTAGATCATTGTAGTAAAAACATTATTTCTTTTTGTATTATATTATTGATAAAACCTACTTGATATTGTGATGCACAATTTAAGACTCAGCTATTTGTTAGTTGACAAATTGTGAGTTTATTTTTACTTATTGCATTTTGCTTTAAGATTATATTTCAGGTTTGATATGTCAGAAAAGCTTACTGAGGTAAAAAAAATAAGAGATTTTTTGTTTCAGAAAAATAGAGGAAGGAAATGTTGAATTGTCAATATTATTGCTACTTTTAATCTGAAAAACCATCAAAATTTAATTTTAAATCAAAATGGGAAATACTTTCAAATTATAGCTCAAAATCTTAATCTTACTATAATTATTAAATCCCTTCAAAGTGCTAGGTAGTATGATAAGGAACTTATACACAAAATCTGTAACCTCTCTAAATAACCTTGTGACAAGATGGTATTATAGTCATTTTAAGAAGATTAAACAGACAAGAATAACGGGAACTTTCTCAAAATCATGTATGTAGTGCGTGCTAAATCTGGTTTTTATAACTTCTAAAACTTGTCCCCATCTTTCAAGTTGACTATTCTACGCTGATTAATCGGGTCTAGTGCCGTGGTGGTGAACCTATGGCATGTGTACCACAGAGAGTTGTTTGCTATCACTGAAAGCTCTAAAAGGTTTGCCATTACTGGTCTAGTGTATGTTCTTAATGCCACATACATTCACTGATACTTTATGTTTAGTAGTATTTGTTTCTAAATGCTATGGATAGATAAAAGTGAATGTCAGTTTTGCTTTTTCAAACAAATTGTTCAGATGGGAGGAACAAGAAAAGTATATTTTAAACAGTTTCATATTTTAACAGGATTTTTTGTCTTGTGCTACCAGTGACAATTAAAACATGAAGTCAATCTTATACTCAACATAGAACAAAATGTTTCATTTCATTTAATTATATGTGTGTAGTTCCTAGGAAACTTCCCCCATATAATTTGTATTCATCCTCCTGGGTTAGCAGCATCAAATGTTGGAATATTTTCCTGAGAAGAGCATTTTCATCTTATTTTTCATACATCAGAAAATATCTTTCAAAATAATTATTTTCCTATGGAGTATGTTTTATGGAAATAAATGTAAGCATGGCATAATGAACAAACTAGGAAATAGATCTTCTATGAAAAAAATATATTGCTAATTTTTGTCTTTAGTACAGTACACTAGAACTTTCTGGCATATTGACTACAATGCACTTGAATTCTTAGCTGCTTCGTTCATGTTATATGATTTTTAAGCAAATAGGAATATTCGTGCCAATCCTAATATTTCATTGTTGTTAAATATACAGTTTCAACCTTACTGCTATAACAAATTTTAAACAATGAATATCATTAATCTTTGGATATATAACCTTGCTTTCATAGTTGTCATATATGCATGATAGATGTAGATGGTGTGTACTGGCGATTTTCAAACAGGTGTATCCTGGCATCCCATGTAAAGGTGGTTGGGAAAAACATAACAGACCTATTTAATCAGATTCTTTGAGATTAGGGACTAGATATCTGTATTTAAAAAAAGTGACTACAGCTGATAATAGAACTAAAATTGTTGAACAAGTCTGAATCAAATATAACAAGTAGTATGAGACCTTAGTATTCTAGTTTGTAAATGTAGCGCAAAGTCGAATTTTAGAATCTGAAAAGTTTAGTAGTTCTTATTATTTTTAGTGGTATTATTATGCTTCCAGAAAACTTTTTCAAGATTAAAAGATATTTCTGGTAAAGATAGTCTTCCAATCAAAATTCAGATAAAATTGTGAAATAAGACAAAAAACAACTTAGTAATATTTTTCTTCAAAAAATAATGAGAGGCCAGGGATTTAGCTCAGTGGTTAGAGTCTTTGCCTCGCAAGCCTGAGGCCCAGAGTTCGATCCCCGGTACCAAAAAAAACCAAAAAAAAACCAAAAAAAAAAAAACATAATGAAAGATAAGAGAAATATGAAAATATAATTTCCTGTGTAAGATTATTTCAAAAATTGGAAGGGAATAGGATTTTTATGAAAAATATATCTTGCAAGAAGCAGAACAGCTGAATCTTCAGATCATATTGAATCAATAAGATTTTTAAATATAAATTTCCTGAACTGATAGTTTTACTTACACCATTAATTTCTTGGTGGGTTAATATTTAAAAACATAATCTTTAAACACTGAAAAGTATTTCCATATTTGAAGACGACGTATCATTTTAATTGGTAATGTATAGTAAAGTGTATTCTTAACCATTTTATAATACGGTAGAACTGTAGTTCATTGCACTCTTAAAATGTCACTGGTTTTGAAGCATATCATACACAATTTTGAACAACCCTATGGAGTGATATGTGTATATGCATGGATATGTGTATATGTATAGAATGGATACAGTTTTGTAAGGCACATAATTCCATAGCAAATTGTATTCAAATTTAATCATCTCCCAATTTTTTGTGATGCTCCAAACAAAGGTATGAAAATTCCAACTTGCTTGACCCTCATGTTTATAATTATTTTTATTTTCTGGAAGTTATTTTATTAATTTCTCTCTTTCTCTTGATCCCTATTTCTCTATAACCTTTATTAAATTCTTAAGGCCCTTCCTTAATGAAAGTATCACCACCTGCCCAATCAGCTAAAAGAACTACTTTGTTTCTAGGTAGGTCAGGAAAACCCTTAAAATCATTCACTGATTTTTTTCAGTGGAAAAACCAGCTGGTGATGTTTTAAACTGTATTGTGTCCTTTTCTTTAGGTGTTTTTCTTTTTCTTGTAGGAGCAGATAGAAGAAAGAGCAATTCTTCCCACCCTCTTCCTCCTTTTTGTTCTTCGTTAAGTGAGCTAATAAGTAAAAGGAAAAGTGACCTTTCATGTTGAGAAAAGAAAGAACTCACATTTGTCCAATATTTCCTATAGTGCTTTTTCCTCTCAATCTATAGAGGAAGACACTGTGATTTACCCTAGTTAAAACTAAAGGTACACAGGTTGTAAGATTGATAGAATTTGAAGTCAAGCCTAAATTCAAAGTGATTTGTTTCTACTGCTACCCTATTATGTTGATTCCTCCTGATATAACAGGAAATAATTTGAATCATCTTTTAGTTTGGAAGAGAACATATAATATTTCTTACTCTAATTAAGACACTCAATAATAGACACTTGAAGTAAGACACTTAAAATATATTTTAAGGTACATTTAGAATTTTAGTGTCGACTTCTCCCACTAATTGATCAGAGAGTAGTGATCTCACAGTAGAAAATTAAGGAGAGGTAGTCCTGTATTCCAGTGTCCTCTGACTAAGGGATGGCCCTTAGCCATTGGCCAGGGCATGCTGGTTGTGGGGTAGGTATTGCATGTTTAGGAGGAACTTGGAGTGGGAGTTGGGGTTGACTTAATAAGGATCCAGAGGTCCAGAAACTATGTGACAGTGTCTCAGTTACTTTTCTTGTTACTGAGACAAAATACCTGACACCCACAAATTAAAGGAAGAAAAGTTTAGTTTGGTTCACAGCTGTAGAAGTTTCAGTCCATACTTGGCTAGTTCCAAGGCAGGGTGGCATGGTGGAGGGGCAACACAGAGGAGAAACAGTATATAGTAAAGAAGGCAGGAGGCAGAATCAGCAAGCAGCAGTTGGCCTACCTTCTTTCAACCCTTTATATTCCATCCAGGCTATAAGCCATTTGGGTGATGCCACATACGTGATGGTGGTGAGGTTCTGTCTTCAGTTAATCCATTCACTCACATGCAGAACTATGCTAATTCCAGTCAGTGGACTTAATTTTGTACCACATGCTCTCTTTTTTAGAATTTATTTTATTTTAATGGTACATTTTAGATATACATACTGATAACATTTGTCATTGGGGATTTGTATCTGTACATGATATATCTTGTTGCTTCTTTTTTCCCATTCCCCTCCCTTCCCTTCACCCCCTCCTTCCTCCTTATTTACAAAAGCTTTGTTTCCATTTTTTCCTTCCATTTCTTATTTCTCTTGTCCCTCTGTTCCTCCCCCCTGCCCCGCCGCCTCCCATTCCCTTTCCCATTTGGACATTTTCTTCCTTTTCCCAATATAATACATTTTAGTCTTTATTTACACTTTCAGTTTCTCACACCAGAGAAACAATGCGATAGTACCACAGGCTCTCAATCCATTATCACACACCCTAGATCCAGTCAGCTCTGAAAAGCACCACCTATGAGCCCATGAGGCTTTGGGGGGCATATCTAGATAGAAGCCATAACAGACAGGCAACCTTTCAACTTCAAGAAAAGTATCCAGAACCCTGTTGTTCCGATATATTGGATTACTGTAAGCCAAACTTTACTGCTTCTTTGCATATTGTAACAGTTGAAATAGGTGGTGACAAGCAAACAACAAATGGCCTTGAACTTTCCCACATCCACTATCCACTAGATGAGAATTATTTCTGAGGATATGAGTGGTGGTTAATGAAGGAAGCTAAGAAGAGGAACCCTGACATTATACCTATGGGATTACCAGTATACCATTCCCTGTATGACTGGGAAAAGGTTCCAATTGGCCTTATGTAAATAATGCAGCTGACTGGCTGCTATATTGTGAGGTAGATTTTGGATGCTAAGCATTATGTGATTTAGGTGTTGATTCAATTGGAATTGGGATTGAAAGGACATTTGATATCCATTTTGTAAAGGTATTAAGGAAGGTGCTGGACTGTCAAGATCTCCAGTGAGTGAAAATGATAGTGACAGATAATCTGTGGGAATCTATTTCATCTTTTGTGCTGTGGGACCCTGAGCTCTTAAAAGTGATTAATATTATAGGGGCTTATCCTGAGACCCATATAGAAAGCTGACAACTGAGAAGAAACTGGTCTTCTGAAGAGTTTAGCACTCTAAGTAGTAAAATAGGTGTAGGCTGTTGGTGATACATATTAAATCAGAATTATGTCATTGGTTATATGACTTCCGTAGTTGCTTGGAATTTGGTGGCTAGTCACTATGAAGACATGCCTCATGGGCAGTGTGGATTGATGACTGCCCAGGAGCCACAGAGTGGGCACTTTGTAGTAGAATATTCTGTCTGGATATCAACTCATACAACTCAGTTTATTCAACCAGGTTGGTATTACCTGAAGACAATTGACCATTTAGAGAAAGCAGAAATCTACATAGCTCTGACTGAGCATAGGTAACCTTACTATCATTGTTGAAGCTATAAGTAATAAACATTCAATGTATATTTGGCCATTTCTTCCTTTTTGCAATGTGTCAAAACAGTTGTCTATTTGTTCTTACGGGACCTTCTACCAAAACATCAGAGCTACAAGTTGTATACCAAACTTGGAAAGCTGTCTGAGAGAGTTCTTTTTAAACAACTGAATTCTCTGTGACTCATTTACAACAGTAGCACCTTCACACTGGAACTGTAAGAAGATGGGCTGCTCACACTCAGTCCCCACACCACAGGCCACATAGGCAGGCACCCACTGCCTCCCAAAACCCAGCCTTTCCCACCTACCTATAAGGATAATCGGTTCTGTAATGTTGATTACCCATTTTTTAGTCACACTCTGAATTTTGCTGATCAGATCAGTGCATGTGAGTACTATACGAATATTGAAGATGCTAGATAGCATCACTTCACGCTGTGCCAAATCCTCCATTACTCGGACTCTTGATGCTTCCAACATGACCAGCATTATAGGAGATTACCAGTGGACCAATCTGACTCTAAACTGTGATGTTACACAGAGACCCCTGTGAAAGGCAGTGTATACTCTTTGCAGGAGGAGTAAATAAAAGTGGTGTTTTGATTAGAACCTGACCTAAGGAATTTTCTTCTGGGTTTCTGTAAATGGATTATACAGAATTACAGGTGGTCTAGCTAGGTGGGTCATATATTCTTCAGGATATGTTGAAGTGACAACAAAAAATGGTATACACTCAGGTTAACAATTGAGGGTCATTTCTCCTCTGGCAAGTTGTATGGCAAGTCTCTGTGGAAAAACATTCATGTGAATTACTCAAAGAATGACTAGGCCGTGATTGAAATTCACTCTTTTGAATCTGCAGTTTGACAACTTTCATGTGGAAGCCACATGCTAATACAGTGTCATAGAACAATCTTGATTTTCTCTCTTTCTTTCTGGATTTGGTTCAGGGCCAATTCTTATTTTGATGGATTGATAGATGAGGCGGATATTTTATTAGACATAATATTAGATATGATTTCTAATATTCTATTAGAAATATTCCCCAAGGGAATGGGTAAATCTGTAATATTACCTGATATATCGCTTATAATTCAAAGTCTTCATTGGTCCTATTTTCAGGCATGGTTGGGTGGTTCAGACCTTGAAGCCATCCTGCTAATACTGAGGTAGATCTCTTCCCTGATTTGTAGGTGTTTATGTAGCCGGCCATGATTTGATCTCACTGAGAAGCTCACCATTTATCCAAGTGAGTTCATGGCCTCATGATGGGAAGATCCTGCTATAAGAAGGTGAAGAACAAAAGGCGCTGCTTTTTGAAAACCATTTCAACATGCTCTCCTTGTACTGTTTTTTTATTTTTCTAAAAGTGAATTTTTAAACAGACTTTTATTGAAATTTATCCAAAATTACACAAACTTATAGGCCATTGCACAAACTTACAGACCATAATACACTGTGCCTTTTACATAGTTGCAGTATTAAGTTATAACTACCTAAAGTCACGTAGTACCTAATGTACATGTTACTGTTTTAAGTTTGGGGTATTAGGTTCTTGTTTTCAGGATATCTCTATTCCTCTGAATTCTCATTCCCCTTCCCCTTTGCCCTCTTCTTGTTCCCTTGGACCCTTTGCCTATTGGCTTAGATCTGTCCCCTTGCCTTTTTGTTATCTGTTGTTTACCATTTTCTTTTGTTTGTATTTTGCCTCACTCAAATGAAGGTTATCATATGTATTCAAGCTTGAATCTGATTCATTTCACTTAGCATTATATTTTCCAGGTCCATCCATTTTCCTATAAATGACTCTAATTTGTCCTTTATAGCTGAATAGTATTCCATTATATATAGATACCACATTTTGTTTATCTAGTTATCTGTTGATGGGTGTACAGGCTGCTTCCAAAATTTAGCTATTATGAATTGTGCTGCTATAAACATTGGTGTGCATCGCTGTAGTATGATGTCTTTACCTCTTTGGGGAAGATACCTAGTAGGGAAATGGCTGGTTCATATGGGATTTCTACTTTCAGGCTTTTGAGAAATCTCCATACTGATTTCCATAATGGTTGTATCAGTTTGAATTCCATCAAAATGTAGGAGGATTCCTTTCTTATCACAGCCACACGAGCATTTGTTATTGTTTGATTTCCTAATGACTGCCATTCTTTCTGGGCTACAATGGAATCTTAGTGTTGTTTTGATTTGTATTTCTCTAATAGCCAAAGGTGTTGAACATTTTTTCATACCATACTTCCAAAACTTTTATACAGGTTCAGTACAATACCAATTAAAATACCAACAGCATATTTCACAGATCTAGAGAAAATAATCCTAAAATTTATATGGAAACAGAAGAAACCCTGAATAGCAAAAGCAATATTGGGCAATAAGACCAAAGCAGGTGGCATAGCAATCCCAGACTTCAAAGTATACTACAAAGCAATAGTAATAAAAATGGCATCGTAGTGGAACAAAAATAGATACGTGGCCATTGGGGCAGAATCAAGGACACAGAAACTTCTCCAGACATATTCAAATACATGATCTTTGACAAAAGATCCAAAAAATAGGAGGAAAGATAGCCTATTCAACAAATGGTGTTGGGAAAACTGGTTATCCATTTGTAGAAGAATGAAACTGGACTCATATCTCTTACCATGGACTAAATTTAAATCAAAATGCGTCCAAGATCTAAACATTAAAACAGAAACAATAAACCTTCTGGAAGACAAAATAGATAAAACACTTGAAGACAAAGGCGTAGGAAAGGCCTTTCTAAACAGAACCTCAGTTGCACAGGAAATAGCAACAAGAATCAACAAATGGGATTATTTTAGACTAAAGAGCTTCTGTACAGCAAAAGAGTCAATTAGTAGAGTGAAGAGAAAACCCACAGAATGGGAAAAAAATCTTTGCTAGCTACTCCTTAAACAGAGGACTACTGTCTAGAATATACAGAGAACTCATAAAAAAATTAGATCACCTAAAATTAATGATCCACTCAAGAAATGGGCTAGAGAAATGAACAGACACTTCACAGTGGAAGAACTACAAATGGCCAACAAATATATGAAAAAATGTTCAAGATGATGATTTTGCAGGACGAATTGGATGGTTTGAAAAGTGGCTCATTAATACACTACCTCTAAAGCTATTTCTGCAACAGTAAATTTTAGAATGGATATCTTCAGAGTGTTCTCCCTGACAACAGAATACACATTCTTCTCAGCAGCACATGGGACTTTCTCCAAAATAAACCACGTTCTAGCCCATAAAGCTTGCTTAAGTAAATGCAAAACGATTGAAATTATGCTATGAATATTATCAGATCATAGTGCAATGAAACTGGAAGCCATTGGCAAAAAACCTCTCACAGCAAGATTACAAACACATAGAAATAAAAAAAAATACCTTCTTAAATAATTAGTGAGTCACAGAAGGAATCAAGGAAGAAATTAGAGAATTTAGAGACTCAAACAATAATGCCAGTAAAATATACAGGAGCCTATGGGCCATGTTCTAAGAAAACAGGGCGAGTTCAATAAGCCACCTGACAATGCACTTTAAAGTCCTATAAAAACTAGAACAAATCATATCCAAAGCTACTACTGGTAAAGATCAGAGCAAAGATTAATGAAATTGAAACTAAAAAAAACCCAAAATAAACAACAACAACAAAGGATCAATGAATTTAAGAGCTGGTTCTTTCAAAGAAAAAACAAAATAGACAAACTCCTAGCCAATCTTAGCAAGGGGTTGGGGAGGGGACGAGAAGACACAAATTAATGCAACTAGAAATGAAAAGGGTGAAATCACAGTAAACTCTCTTGAAATCTAGAAGATTATTGGTGACTATTTTGAGAACTGCTACTCTAATAAATTGGAGAATTTAAAAGAAAAGGATTCCTTGATAGATACGAATTACAAACCTGAACTAAGATGATAGAAAAATCCTGAACAATCCAGTAACAAGCAGTGAAACTAAAGAAGTAATAAAACAATCATTACCAAGTAAGAAAAGACTAGGTCCCAGTGGATTTTCTGCCAAATTCTTCAAGAACTTTAGGGAAGATGGTTTTTAAAACACCATTACTCATCTACTCTTTAATGAAATTTAAAGGGAAGGATTACTCCTATAGTCATTTCTGGAAGCTAGCATTATCCTGATTCCAAAATCAGAAAATGTCCCAGTGAACAGAAAATGTCTCTTTAATGAACATAGTCACAGAAATCCTCACTAAGCTACTGGCAAACAGCAATACAACAAATCATCAGAGATATCATACATCATGACCAAGTAGGATTTATCTCAGGGATGCAGGGATAGTTCAACTTATGCAAATCAGTAAATACAATACATCACATAAACAGAAACAAGGACAAAAAGTACATGATCATCTCGATGCAGAAAAAGCCTTTGACAAAATACACCATCCGTTCATGATAAAACTCTAAAGAAAATACATATGGAAGGACCTTATCTCAATCTGATAAAAGCCATTTATGACAAATCAATGTCTACCATAATTTTGCGATCTTTTTTTTTTTCGCTTTTTAAAAAATTTTTACAAAGAACATGTATTGGTACATTATATACATAATGATCATAATCAGCATGGTTATTTTGTACCTGTACATGATGTATCTTGGCTTTCCCCCTTCCCCTCCCCTCCCTTCCATTCACCCACCCCTTTCTATTTGCAACAAGTTTATTTACACTTTTCCATTTTTTTCCCTTTCATCTTACTTTTCTTTTAACCTTCTTCTTTATCCCTCTTTTTCCTATCTAGTTGTCCTCTCTTTTGAATACTATCTCTGTTTTTGAAGCATAATATCTATTCTACCCCTTTGTCCTTATTTACACTTATGGTTTCTCATATCAGAGAAACAATTCGATGTGTACTGATAAGTGTCTGATTTATTTCACTCAATAGTATGTTCTTAAGGAATATCCATTTACACACAAATGACTCTAGTTTATCCTTCTTTATGGTGGTGTAGTACTCCATTGTGTAGAAAAACCACATCTTCTTTAGCCATTCATCAGTTGTTGGGCATTTAGGTTGTTTTCAAGACTTAGCTATTACAAATTGTGCTGCTGTGAACATGGTTGTGCATACATCACTGTGATATGATGATTTTAATTCTTCTGGGAAGATACCAAGCAAAGGAATAGCTGGATCATTTGAATGAGAAAAATCTGAAAGCTTTCCTTTAAAATCAGGAGCAAGACAGGATGTCTTCTATCACCACCTCTGTTCAATATAGTTTTTGAAACAGAGCAGTCAGACAAGAGGAAGAAATAAAAGGGATATCTATAGGAAAGGAAGCTGTCAAATTATGATTGTTTGCAGATGACATGATCCTCTGCATGGAAAACCCAAAAATTCCACAAAAGACTCCTAAAATTGACTACCAAATTTAGCAGTGTAGCAGGATACAAAATCAACACACAAAAATCTGTGACATTCTTATACACTAATAATAAACTCACTGAGAAATCAGGGGACCAATATGTTTCAGAATATTGTCAAGAAAAATTAAATACTTGGGAATTATCCTGAGGAAGTGAAGAAACTCAACAAGGGAAACTGCAGAACTCTGAAAAAGATCAAAGAGGACATCAGAAAAATGGAAAGATATCCCTTGTTCCTGGATAGGCAAAATCCATATAGTCAAAATGGCCATACTTCCAAAACTATTATACAGATTTAATACAATCCTAATCAGAATAACAGTAGCATTCCTCACAGAAGTAGAAGAAACAATCTTAAAATTCATATGGAACTAGAAGAGACCTAGAATAGATGTGGGGTATAAGATGGCATATTCTAATTTTCCTTTTCTTGTCATCTGGGTGTAGAAGATTCCCCATATGGCCATAGCTATAAGATAAGCTGGTACAGCTGGCAGATGGCAAAGTGTATGAACTACCTGCCTATTACAGATTTTTTGTGCCCTGTATTCTTGCTTGTACTTGCTCTCGAGTACCATTTCTATCTAGTGTTCCTGTAGTGTTCCTGTTCATGAGTTGGTTCCTCATGAGAGCCAACTCATGTTAGAAAATGCTGAACTCATGGTCACTTGATTACACATGGCCAGACATTCACTCTATCAGAACTCAACAGCATGGCAATAATAGAGGCATATGCATTTACTGCAGACGGTATTGCCTTTGACATGTGTGTGTAATTTGCATTGTGTTTCTTTCACTGGAACTTGCCATAAATTCAACATGCAATTTTTTCCAACAATGACATCATCAATAGCTAGAATGGCTACTAGCTCACATAGTCCTAGCTGCAGGGCTGCTTGCAGTGTAGAAGGGACTTTCAGCAGAGCTATTTGTCTCCCCAGGCATCTAGTCAAAGCTGACAGCCTTTTCTGTCTTCCAGTGAATGGACTGGAACAGTATTCCTAATAGTGGAATATGCTGCCTTCAGAAGCCAAAGAGAAGCTTGGTGCAGGGGTGTGTTCCCGTAGTCCCAGCACTTGGGAGGCTGAGGGGAAGGATGACTTGAGTCCAGGAGTTGGAGTGCAGCCTGAGCATCAAGGAAAAACCCGGTCAAAAAATGTTAGGTGGAACATAAGGTGCGGTTTTGGAGCATTTGCTTCTTTCTTCGAAGTAGAGAATTGCAAGATACAACAATTGGTCTTTTAATTCAGGTGATACTGATCAGAATGTTCTTGACCACTGCACTCCTAAATATTTCACCAATATCGAACATCTCTGAATCTTTGTAGGTTTTATCTTCTACTTTTGAAGCATATGTGTGTTAATAGAGTCTCCATTGCATTAGTTATTCTTGCTCATCTGGTCCATTTAGTCTGATGTTGTTCGCTTGCTGGAAAAAGGTAATGTTTTATAAGATAGCTGCCTAGATGAAGTGTATTCTCTATTATGTTATTATTCAGAGGCAAAACTGTGAAGTATACTGTTTTCTACTCCACATGAATGCAGACTGTTTTTGATATTTTTTTTTTTTCTGATAGCATTAGGGAAGAACACATTTGCCAATTAAATGGCTATGTTAATCTGGTCTAACAAAACATATATTGTGTGATGTGTGCTCTTTAAGCTACTTCCTGGTAGTAGAGTGTTATCTTTCAGACTTTGTTTAGTTTGCCGGGCCAAACTGATGATTTAACTAGAAAACTGATAGATCCATTATCCTGAATTCTTTAGGGGTGATGCTAATTTCTGTTACCCACTCTCTCTAGAATGTAATACTATTTTAAAATTTATTGTATTGTCCCAGGTATAACAGTTCCAGGGGTTTCCATCATGATAACTGTGGGCTATATGTAGTAAGAGTTGTGCCACTTTCATTCAAGATCTGAAGGCATGATCACTGAGTGGGTCTGTGACACGGTGGACCCATTTTGAACTGGACTTTGTCTAGAATGCCATTTATTTCCACATCTCCATATAATCCTACTTTATAGAGAGGCAATAATGACACTTTGTATCTCCAGATATCAATGTTGATTCAGAGCTGTGTTCAGTAGTACTTGAAAGGTTCACATGGTCCTTTTCCCTAGGCTACAGTTACTCAGTAAAATTATTTTGGATGACTTTAAGAAGGAACTTGGAGAAATAGTGCTACATATACTTGCTAAGTACTGGAAAGTCCTTTCTTCTGGCCCTGGGACTTTATATTTGTAAGCTCAAGATTTCAGAAGTAGCTGAAGTCTAGAAATTGAGCAACACATTGTGATTATTTATTGTAGCATCTACTATCCATATCCTGAGTATCCATTCTTGGTTTCTTCTGATAATATGTTAGTCCGTAACCTTGTTGGCTTCCCATCTATTTTGCTTCTAAGGATACTATGGTTTGTTAAACATCTCTATAATTCTCTGTCAGTTCCTGTGACTAATACTTTGGTCTTACAGTAGTTCCCGCTCCTTGGGCTGGATTCTGATGGGTAAGTGTCAGCAGGTGGTCTAACTGTCCTATTGTCTCCATCCCTGAGTTCAGTTTTGTTACAGTTTCTCCTTCCATCAATTTTGGACTGAGAGGAGAGCTGTTATATTCATAATGATGTTAGCTAGTTTCTCTTCACAGGCTTCATGGCTTTGGTAAATGACATACCCTTGGCTTTCTTAGCAGAATCCGTAAATGGATTTTCTGGCTTTACGCAGTACTGTATATCCACTCCATCATGCCCATATCTCTAGATTTTTAGTATCTGACTTTACTGTTTGCTATGGAAGTTCTAGCATTTTCACCTTGCTTAGCATGGACCTTGTTTTTTCTGTATTTCTAGGAGTTATCATAATGGCAAGTTTATACCATCTGTTGACATCCTTGTTAAAGAGGTAAATCCTATATTTTGGGACGGTGCTTTCAAATCAATAAGCTCCCTAATTCAATAATAATAATGGCTTGATCCCCTCTGGATCTGGTGATTTCTTTATTCCCCCAGCTCTTACTTAGAGTTCTGTGCTGTCTAGGTTTTATAGCTCCCTGGAGATATAGTCTCTTTCTTTTCTTAGCAGTTTTAACATGTACCAGGTTGACTCATGCTGATATCTCACTCAAGCTCTAGAGTCAGTGGCCAGGAGGGGAAGTGTTTTAGTTACTTTTCTCTCGTTGTTGGGACAGAATACTCGACACCCAAAGTTAGGGGAAGAAAGGTTTATTAGCTCACAGTCTGCAGAGGTTTCAGTCTATAGTCCGCTGGTCCGAGGCAGGGCAGCTGGCGTGGCAGCCCAGCAGCCGGCCGCAAAGTAAAGTGAGGAAAATGCCAGGAATGTATGCAAATCAGCAATGCAAACAAGCAGCTAGTTAAGCATTCTTCCTCTATCTATTATCTAGGCTACCTGCCCCCAGGGCAGCCCACACTCTAGATCCAGCTATCTCTCACCACATGAGGCTTTGGGGGGACA
>PVJO010022650.1:0-27632 GCA_004026905.1 Hystrix cristata | reverse complement strand
CTTCACTTCTTTCCTAGCCATTGTGATTCTCAAGGCTCCGTATATTCCAGCAGCAAATGGAGTGTATGCAGGAGACCCTGTGGGTCAATATGCTACCTGAAAAAACACAAGCAACACGTGTATACACACACATAGCACCTGACCATGTGCACCGACAATTTTAACTATGCCCCAGGTTCTACAGAGGATCAGTGTACTCGTGATGTCTCCGTCTTTTTCAGTTTTTATAATAGTTCTTTTCTTTAGGTAATGAGTATGTTGAGGGTAACTATTCTGAGGAAGGTATTTTATATTCCCACTTAATGTGAGAGGGCTGAACAAAGAATGTTGAAAAAGTTTTGGTTGAGTGACTATAGAATCCCAAATCCATGCTACTTGGTTTTAATTGTTCCATCACAGCAGGATCCCACCCCACTCTCCATTCCCACCTCCTCTGGCTGGAGGCCAGGGCATCTCAGGTTGAACAAAACAAAGATTTGCCGTAAGTGACCTTGTGCATATTTGCTCTCAGCTCTGATTTTTCTCAGTAAAATAAAGAATTTCATAGATCATGGATTTTAAAAATAATATGTTTGCAATAACTAATATGCGCAGCTGACTATTTGCAAAGAAGCTGCTCTGGCAGACTAGGAGTGACATCAAGGTCCGCATGTTGTCTTCTGATAAGAAGGCATTTTTCTTCCTCCTAAATTATGACCTAGCTATTTTATTTGGCTTGTATCTGCTGTCTGCTCTGGTAATTTCTTTTTTTTTTAATATAAATATAAATAAAGGTAAAATTAGTAAAATTTTATCTAGGATGTTTTTGTACAGTTTTGCTATAAAAAGCCATATATGTCCTAAAACTTCATCATGCTAAGAAAAAAAATCTAATAGCAAAACCACAGGCTTGTTGAAAAAAATAGGATTGAGGATTGAACTAAAAATTTTGTCATTGACTCTTGGTGAGACTGAAATAGATAGATAGATAGATAGATAGATAGATAGATAGATAGATAGATGAATAAATGTGACAATCTCATGTATTGTATATTAAGGGTGAAAATACAAAATAATCACACCATTGACAAGAATTTGGCCACTTTGATCAATAATACAGATGAAAGTATCTTCTTTATAAATTTTATTTTAATGGTACATTGTAGATGTACATAGTGATAACATTCATCATAGGGAATTTGTACCTGTACATGATATATCTTGTTACTTCTTTTTTCCCATTCCCTTCCCCTCCCTTCACCTCCTCCTCCCTCCTTATTTACAAAAGCTTTTTTTTTTTAGCTCTGTTTCCATTTTTTCCTTCCATTTCTTATTTCCCTTGTCCCTCTGATCCATCCCCCCACCCCCGTTCCCTTTCCCATTTGGACATTTTCTTCCTTTTCCCAATATAATACATTTTAGCCTTTATTTACACTTTTAGTTTCTCATACCAGAGAAGCAATGTGGTATTGAAACGTGTATGTCTGATTTATTTCACTTAAGAGTATGATCTCAAGATGCATCCATTTACCTTGAAATATCTCAAGCTTATCTTTCTTTATGGCAGAGTAGTACTCCATTGTAGAAAAAAAAAATTTTCTTTATCCATTCTGTTGTTGATGAGCATTTGGGCTGTTTCTAAGATTTAGCTATTACAAACTGTAATATGCATGTGCGTATATCACTGTGGCATGATGCTTTTAATTCTTTTGGGAAGATGCCAAGAAGGGGCACAGCTGGATCAAATGGAATCTCTAGTCCTAGTTCCCTGAGGAATCGCCACACTGATTTCCATAGTGGTTGTACCAGTCTACATTCCCACCAACAGTGGAGAAGGGTTCCTTTTTCTCCACAGCCCCTCCAGCATCTGTGATTGGCTGATTTGTTGATAATAGCCATTCTTTCTGGAGTGAGGTGGAATGTCAGGGTTGTTTTAATTTGCATCTCTCGACTGACCAGTGATGTTGAACATTGTTTCATACGTCTGTGTGCTGTTTCTACTTCTTCAACTGAGAAATGTCTCTTCATTTCAGTTGCCCACCTTTGGACTGGGTCTTTAAATTTGGGGGTCTGATTTTTTTGAGTTCTTTATATGTTCAAGATGTTAGTCCTTTGTCAGAGGAATAGCTGGCAAAATTTTTTCATACTCTTTGGGTCATCGCTTCGTGCTGTTAGTGGTTTCTTTTGCTGTGCAAAAGCTTTTTAGTAAGGTCAGATCCCAGTTGTTGATTCTTTGTGATATTTCCTGAGCAACTGGGGATTTGTTCATAAAGTCCTTGCCTACATCTATGTCTTCAAGAGTTCTACCTATTCTGTCTTCCAAAAGATTTAGTGTTTCTGTTTTGATATTTAGATCTTTGATCCACTTTGATTTTAGCTTAGTGCATGGGGAAACATATGGGTCTAGTTTTAACTTTTGGCGTGTGGAGAGCCAGTTTTTCCAGCACCATTTATTAAAGAGTCTGTCTTTCTTCCAGTGAGGCTTTTTTGGCCCCTTTGTCAAAGATAAGGTGATTGAGAGTGTTTGGACCTGTTTCTTCATCTTCTAATCTCTTCCACTGGTCCTGGGGTCTGTTTTTGTGCCACTATCATGCTGTTCTTTTGCAGTAGCTTTGTGATATAGTTTTAGGTCAGGGATTGTGATGGCCCCTGCTTTGCTTTTGTTGCCCAGAATTGCTTTTTCTGTTCTAGGTTTCTTTTGGTTCCAAATGAATTTTAGGATCGTTTTCTCTAATTCTGTGAGGTATGCTATTGGTAATTTAATTGGGATTGATTTAAATCTGTATAAAAGTTTTGGAAATAAGACCATTTTCACTATATTGGTTTTTCCTACCTAGAAGCAAGGAACATCTTAGATGAATGTATCTTTTAGACAGAATTTCTGTGCCTAGAAATCTATCCTAAAGGCACATTCTACAGATACAGAGTGACATTGGAATGAGATTATTCATTTCAATATTATCACCAAAAATTGGAAGGATTTAAATGTTGATCAATGATGGTGCTAATGAAAACATTTTAAATCAAAATAATACAGCCAAAACAAAAAGTAATAACCTGGGTCATCTCTCTCTACTGATATGTTATGACTTCAATATCTATTGTACACTAAAAATATCATGTAGCGCAGTGCAAATTTACATGCTTTGTTTAGTAAGGTAAATGAAGAAAGAAGACTACACAGAAAATATATATGTAGCTGCTCCTCAGTTTATGATGGTGGTGCGTCCCAAGGAAACTTATCACAAAATGAAAATATTGCAAGTTAAAAATGCATTTAAACTGGGCATGGTGTCACACACCTGTAATCCCAGAACTCGGGGGGCTGGGTAGGAGGATTGCCTGGAGTTTAAAGCCAGTCTGAACTACATACCGAGACTGTCTCAAAATAGAAACAAAAACAAACAACCAGAAAAAATGCATTTAATGAAACCAACTCCATGAACATGCTCGTTTAGCAGCACAGTGGAGATCATCCGCTGTCCCCTTATCTCGGAGCTGGGAGTGCCAAGAGGCCCAGCCTCACCCAGTATCACAAGACAGAATTACTGTACTGCAGATCCATAGCCTGGGAAAAAACAAAATCTAAAATTCAAAGAACAGTCTCTCCCGAATTGTATTGTTTTATACCACTGTGAAGTCAAAAAATAAGTCATAACCTAATGGGGGGAGCTTCCACTAAGACACTTGTTAAAGCAACTACAATAAAAACCCTAAATGACAATCCAGGAAATAGTTAAAAAAAAAAAAAGTTCCCATGTAGCAAACCGCTGAAGAGGGAAGAGTGTGGTGGTGCCTGTACTCTTAGCCCTCCTGGAGGCAGAGGCAGGAGGATCATAAGTTCAAGCCTAGCCTGGGCAATTTAGCAACTTAGTGAGATCCTGTCTCTAATTAAAAATGGGCTTGGGAATTAGCTCATTGTGAAGGTCCTGGGTTCAATTTCCAGTACTTAAAAGATAGTGTGAAGGAGACCTAGATGAAGGCAAGGCACCTGAGTGTGCCTTTTTATATAGTTCTTTTGAGGGGACCATATTGAAGTTTTACATATTAAAATTTTAAAACTCCCTCAAAATGAACAAAAAAGGTAAGCCTTAAAATTGAAACCAAAATAAGACAAGCAAACCTTAATGTATATCAAACAAATTATCTCAAAGGAAAAAAAATTTGATTGACAGTACATAATTATGCATCCTTAGTAGAAAATGTTCAACAGTAATAAAGCAGAAGGAAATATGAAACTCTATTGAGTAATTGTTAGTTGTGATACTATTATTGCTGTTCAACAATGATCTACATATACACACATATAAATACATATGGAGAATACAAGGAGAATTAATTTAATAAAACAGATTTTTGGGCTAAAACAAAGCATATTCAAAACTAGCAATAAAATTGAGTATCTCATGCCTTAAAATGGAAGTGGAAATATCGGTATTTCTTTGTCTCCTATTAGAAAGTTCTGATAGTTAAGTCACATCTTTGCCTGTGATACTGGCCCAAGTCAATGGGATAACTACATTAGGTCTCAAGTAGAAGGACAAGGTACTGGCCTAATCTTTTAAATCTTGCTTCAGGCCAAGACCTGGCTGCTTTTCTAAGGAATTTCTGAAACCACCATGTGCCTCTGCATTGTCCAGATTTGAGAAGGGCTCAGGACCTCCCCACCGATGGGAGTAGAACTATTCTCCCTGGTCTTTTCTGCCAGGTATACAGAAGTTCTAGGGGGCAAAATACACTTCTTAACAGTCATATATCCATAAATGGGTGGAGGTTCACAGAGAAAATTAATTAGTAATATGTACAGAACAAAGGAACAATGATCTATTCAATCAGCCTTGAAAACTTCCCTTTCTTTATTAACCTGTAAAATAAAATGTTGAAATTTGATCTCCGAAGTTCCTTTTTTATAAAAGACAGATGATATTTGCATGTTCAGTATGTTTTATTTCACAAAACTTATGATTGCATCAATCTAAATGGCAATGTGTGTTCTGGGAAGCCTTGGGAATGAGGGTTTTTGTTTGCTTGTTTTTTTTTTTTTTCAAAATGACTCACTTTAGAATATTGAAAGAAATGGTGTTTTCTTAGCATAAAAACGGCGGCCCCGGTTTCTTTTAGATAACATAAGAGTTGGCTGTCAAAGCACAAAAGCAATGTAGAAACAATTTCTCTCTGTCAATTAGATTCTGACACACAGTCTTTTTCCTTTTGGTGTACATATAAGCATGAAAAGCAAGCGCCTCCGTCTTACACTCTCAGCAAATAACCACTTTAAAAGTGTGAAATGGAGACTGGAAGCAAGTGATACCTTGTGTAGATTGTACATTTTGTTCCTCTCCTTTTCCCAGTGATTGAACTGCTGCCTGGTTTTGCTTGAGCAGCTTGCCTGCCGCATTTTGACTACCTCCAAGGACCCATATTCTGCATTAGAACAATGTGACCAAAACAGCCACCCAGAGAATAAGATTGTGTGTCAGTTCCCTCATCCAGGTGAAAAGAATAATACCCCCAAATCTAAGTTGCACATAAAAGCATCATTTGAAGCTAGTACAGTCTTTTTCTCAGACAGGACTGATGGACTGACCCACCTTGTCTACTGTATCAGAAAATAGGGTCTACTGCCAAGAAAAAATTGACCATACTGTCTTTAATCTTGAAGAGTCTTTGATTTCCAAAAGATTGGTGTGATGTGTAAATCAATTAAGTCATTCTCCTCAACCTACCATTCCTACTGTCAATGACACTGCTTTCTCCTTGGTTCTATCTTTGCCAAATTTACCTGATTTCTCCCCATTAATCCACTAGTGACAGCTATCATTTTAAGTGTGAAAGGGAAGTAAGTGTCCTGGTTTTTGAAAAAGAAATAGCAAAGGTAATCAATTCCCTGTACAAAAGAACAATTCAGCGCAAATTTGTTCAAAGCTTAATATCCTCCATTATAAGGAAACAAAACCAAAGACCACCTGAAAGCATACGTAGTTTACATACACACAGGAAAAGTATTGAGGTACCTGAAACAGAGATGAGAAGAAACAGGCTTTGATTCCAGCCCTGGGTTCTTGTTGAAAAGTTAGAGATTCCTGAGAAAAGAATTTGCCTTTGTTTTATGGTAATTGAAACACGAGAGTTTTGGGCCTACTAGTAAGGAAACGTTTGTGACTATGGAGAGGATAGACATCTTTGCTTAATGCTCCAGAATAAAGGAGGATGCGTTAGGGATTCAATCATGAGTGGTGCAAGATAAAGACTTTCCGGAGAAGACTGTGACAGAAACACGGTCAGGGGAGCCAGACTCGAAGTGAGGTGAGCAGCAAGGTGGCCAAGTGAGTGGCACAGATGATTCTGTGGCTTGAGTCAGGCAAGTTGTATACAGAGAGCAATGCGAGCCTTGAATCTGAAGTGCAGTTCCGGATGATGGGACACAGGTAGAAAAAAATGCAGTAGCTGATAGCATGAAGAAAGGAAGGGAGATCCAGCAGAAAGCAAGAGAAGTAGAGGGTGAGTGTGGCTGGTTTGAGGTGACTGAGAATATAAATCAAATATGCAGGATTCATCTCAGGAAGTCGCCCAGCTTACTATGGAGTTCAGAGGGAATTAGC
Organism: Hystrix cristata; assembly: GCA_004026905.1. NCBI lineage: Eukaryota > Metazoa > Chordata > Mammalia > Rodentia > Hystricidae > Hystrix > Hystrix cristata. Next base: position 21,051 of record PVJO010022650.1, on the reverse strand, counting down.
CATGCAGGGGACAAAGCAGAGTGTGTATCTCCAAGTTACTCATTTACTTCCTGCATACACTTAGGGCAAATTACTAAAATGTATGTATGTGCTAAGTGGAGAAGAGTAATCTACATTTCAGAGGTTATTTGAAGACTACAGAAAGCAATGATTGTAAAGAATTCAACATGATCCCTTATACAGCATCATCATTCTCACTAATGCCAGCTGTGTTGCCTGCTATTTTTGTTATCAACCTCTAGGAATAAGATCTAGTTGTCTGTAACTGAGACTTGGGGAAGAAGGCAGGAGCTTGGTTGCCAGAGTCACAGAAGATCCGGTCCCGACCGGATGGAGAGTATTGAACAGCTGGAGGTGGGACCTGTATGTGTCCTAACTGCCTCCAAACACACCCACTAAGCAACCACCACCATTTAGGTTAACACGCAAGCAAAGTTCAGGACGGACTCGTGGCCATCTTTTGAAAAACACAATTGGGTCAAAAACTATGATAACCAAATTTTACTAAAGTGTAATCTTTCCTTGTGAATTAATATCATTGGCATATGGTATTGTAAAATATTTTCTGATATGTACAGAAAGGAAGCTGTTTGCTGCATCAGATAATTTCTGAATAAATCTAAAAGGTCAAGATATTTTTAACTGAGAGGTTTTTTTCTCATAAAAGTAGCATGATTTTTATTTGACAAGACTGTAGAATAGATGAAAATCAGTTGTATTTTCTAGAAGCAACATAGTTTGGAATATTTCCTTTCAGTCTATTTCTGTCCTTTGTAATTTTTTTTCTTTTTAACAGACTGTAATTTTAAACTACTTAGGTTTACAGAAAAAAAAAATCTATGCTGAAAAAACAGAGTTCCCATGAATATGGACCATTTCTTCATTTGTTTAGATCTTCTCTGATTTCTTTCATCAGAATTTTGTAGTTTTCCTCATGTAAATTTTGTGTATATTTTGTTAGGTTAATTCCCAAATGTTTCAACTCTTTTGTTGCTGATATAAATTACATTGTGTTTATTAGCTTCAAATTAAAATTTTTCATTACTGGTCTATAAAGAAGCAACTGACTTTTATACCTTAACTTTATATCCTAAAACATTGCTGTTGCCATTTATTAGTCCCAGGAGGATGGTTTTGATTGATTTTGTGGAATTTTCCACAAATATAATCAAGTTACCAGCAAAGACAGTTTAAATATTCTTCCCCAAATTGAATACCTTACTTTTCTTGTCTTATTGCATTTGGGAAGACTTTTGGTACAATGGTGAATAGAAATGAAAACATTTTCTTTCCTGATTTCAATCCTAGAGAAAAACATCTAGTTTCTCAAAATTAAGTATGATATTTGGGCTGTAGATATTCTTTCTCAGATTGAGGAAGTAGGCTTTTCATAGACCGCTGTTTTCTTTTTCAAATCATAAATGGGTGTTAAACTTGGTTAAATCCTTTTTCTGTATCTGTTAATGAAATATGATTATTTTCATTAGCCTATTAATGAGATGGATTACATTAGTAGATTTTTTTTAAATGCTGAAACTGCACAATATACCCTCCATAAATTCCATATGATCAAAGAACATATTCCTTTCGTACATCCTTGAGATTTACTCACTAATACTTTGATAAAGATTGCACTTATAACCATTAAATTTTTGTCTTTCTTGGTAATGTCTTTGGTTTTGTGATCCTGATGACTTAACACAATAAATTAAGAAGTTTTCCTTTTGTTTCTGTTTTCTGGAGCAGACTGTAGAAAATTTCTAGAATTTCTCCTTTAAATAGTTGGTAGAATTCACTACTGAAAGCAGGTGGGCACATGCTTTCTATTTAGAAAAAACACTGTTTATTCATTCAACTTCTCTATTAGATCCACTCTGACAATATCTTTCTTTTAATGAGTAGATTTAGAGCATTCATATTTAAATTGATTATGTACTGAACTACTATCTACTAAAATTATCACTGTTTTCTACTTGTTGCTTTTTATTTGTTTTTACATTTCACTCCTTTTCTGCCTTCTCTGGTTTTAATTGAACATTTTATATGATTCCATTTTCTCTGTGTTTTAGTATTTGAATTATTTTTCTTGCAAAATTTTAGTGGTTTATTTAAAATTTACAATATATATGTACAAAGAGTCTAAATTAATCCACTTTCAAATAACATCCTATGACTTCACATCATAGGTCACATAGGCACCTCATAACAGTTATATTATTTCACTTTCCTGTCCTTAAAGTACAGTAACCAACACGTACAACATAAATGAAGAGAGGTTTGACTTACAGTTTTTGGGAATTCTGTTTACAGCCAGCTGTCTCCAAGGCAGAAACCTCATACAGAGTGCTGTGGTAAAGCAAAGATGCCTAATTCCTGGTGGCCAAGAAGCAGAGTGCAGGAATAGCTCCAGAGATAAAATGCACCAAGGACCAGATATAGTATCCAAGATCACACCTAGATCCACCATGATCCCCTGCATGGATCCCAAGCTGATCAAGTCAACAAACAACCTTTATCATCATATCTTACCCCTTGTGAACATGATACCCAAACACATCTCCTGAAACCATACTTAATCTCTAAAGAAACACAATAAGTTAATTATCATGATACAACTATCATGTTATAACAAAAGCACAATAATCCCCTCCCCAAAGTCTCAACATTCCCAGCACTGCTGAAAAGTCTAAGTCAAAGTCTCTCCTGAGACTCAAGACAAACTCTTAGCTGTGAAACTCTGTTAAAAAAAAAAATCCATAATCCCAAAGTACAATGACATGGGGTAAACATTTCCATTCCAAAAGGGAAAAATAAGGAGATAGAAAAGATCACACCAAAGCTAAACAGAAACCGAATGGGGGAAACATTAATTCCTGTTGCTCCATGTCTGGCATCTAGGGTATGTGTACTGTGTTTCAGAGGGTGTGGATGGCTCCACTCCTATTGTTGCAGCCCACATAGTCTTTCCCTTTAGCTGGCTTTAACTCATGGCATGAAGCTTTCCTCAGCAAACATTCCAATCCATCTTCAACTTCCTGGAGTCTTCCCTGTACCTTTGGCTTCACTCCCACAGCTTAACAGACTATGCATTCCAGAGCTGCTTGCTTGGCCTCCCAGGCATTCCTCTGAAATCTGGTAGACATTGCCCCAACTCTGCACATGTTCTATTTTGCATACTGTTAAAGCCAGCATCACCTGGCAGATGCCAAGATGTGCTCTTGGTGAGAGCAGTATCCAGGCCAACTTGGATCATGGCTGCAGCTGTGTTTGAGTGCCCAGATGGCTGAGTCCAGTGAAAAGAATCCTAGGAAACCAATTTCTTAGGAGGCCATCTCAGTCAAGTGTCTCAAGGACTTGCTTCACAAAATAAATGTTTATTCTTTTGCATTCTTGAGCTCATGATGATTGGAGTCTTACTTGTTCCTGAAGAGAACTCAAGGTATCCTTCTTCTTCTCCTTGCACAAAGTGCTTGGTTTCTTTTTAATGGTGCTTATCTCTTTAGCAATCATTGGGTTTTTGCCCTATATTTATATATAGAACTTTTGGGGATAGCATTTAAGTTTTTCAATTTTTTTCTGCTCTGCTTTTTGTTCCTTATTTTCATTTACATCTGGCTAAAAGTAGCCAGCATTATCCATGCCACAGCCTGAATATTGTGCTGCCTTAAAATTTCTTCAGCATGAACAATTAGTCCACCACTCTTAAATTAGAACTTCCTCAAAATCTCAATTGTTTTGGGCAGAGATTTGGGGAAAGTATAGACAAATTTTCTTCCAGAGTGTAACACATATGACCTCTACTCCATTTTCCAGTAGAATACTGATTCCCAACTGAAACTCCATGAGCCTGGTCTTTATTGTCCACATTCCTATTAGCATTTGCTCTTCTGATCTCTGATTAATTCACTCATCTGTTTCTGCTTACACTATTCTCAGACTTTGCTAGCCTTTATTTCTAAACCTCCCAAAACTCTTGCGAACCAGTTCAAAATATTCCTAAACCACATGATCAGGTACAGTAACAGCAATGACCCCACTTCTCTGGTACCAGTTTTCAATGTTAGTCAGCTTTCCCTTAGTCACAATTATTGACATCCAAAATTTAAAGTAACAGAAGTTGAATTTGGCTTCGCTCATGGTTTCAGGGGATATTGCTCAGGATCTGCTAGCTCCAAGGCAAACGCCATAATCATGGCTCCTTGGAAACAGAGCAAGGGCAGGGTGTCAGAGAGGAAAGGAGCCAGTGACCATATCCAGTACCCAAGGTCATGCCTGCATGCCCCACTCAGATGTAGCCAGCATGTACTCAACTAGTCTGCTAGTTGTTACTTAATCCAATCAGGCTGACTTATCAGAATACTGGTCACAGAGTAGTCTCAACTTCTTTATTTCTGTTATAATACTGTCATTCACATATTCATAATCTTTTATCACTCAATACACTTCTGATATTATTAACAAATCTTTAATTGCTAGATTGAAAAGGTAAGAAGGTTGTAAATATATTTTTAGTCCTTCTCTAACACTTTTTCTTTCCTTATATATATGTAGGCTTTTGAACTATAGCATTCCCTTCTTTCTGAAGAATGTTTTAACATTTGTTGCAAGGCAGGGCTGCTGGTGAAAATTTTGTCTATTTCTATTTGGCTGCGGAAGCATTTCTCTTTTACTTTTGAAGGGTAATTTTGCTAGATGTAGATTTCTAGGTTAAGTTTTTTCTTCCATTACTTAAAATATTTCATAACTCTCTTTGTGTTTACATGGTTTTTGGAGAAGCCCAATGTAATTCTTTTCCCTGTTCCCTTATCAGTAAGTGTGGTTTTTCCCTCTGACTTATTCAATGTTTTTCTCTTTGTCTTTTAATTTCAGAATGAATTTTTTTACTAATCTTGCTTGATTTCTAGATTCCGAAATTTGCTGTATGCTGTTTACAATGAATTTTGGGAGGCTCTCAATCATTATTACTTTAAATATTCTTCTGTTTCTTTCTAATATTCTCTCACGCTGACATTTTCAATCCATATATGTTACACTTTCTATAACTGTTCTATAATTTTTTGAATAGCTGTTCACTTTCCCCCTTCTTTTTTTCTCTTTACCGTTCAGTGGAAAGTGTCTATTTTCATATTTTCAAGCCCACTCACTTTTTCCTGTACAATCTACTAAATATCTCATCAAAGACATTCTTCATTTCTGGCATAGTGCTTTTTATTTCCTTTTGGTAGTTTATTAATGTTCCTTTCTTTCTGCTTATATTACATATTGCTCATTTCTTCTATTAGAGGCCTTTTTATATTAATTAAAGCTATTTTAGATCCCAGTCTGATAATTTCCAAATCTCTATTGCTCTGGTGCTTGATTTATATTTCCAGATTTTGTTTTGGGGGATTTAGTATGACTGGTAAATTTTATTTTCATTGAAAGCTGGATGTGAGATGTTGGATAAAATATAGATGGGTAGACATTTGGTATGAGGCTTTCTGCTATCCGACAAGGAGTTAAAGTTTGCACTTTACAGCAGCTGTGCTGTCAGGGGCTAAAATATCCTCCATTTCACTCTCCACTGCTGTCTCTGACTTTCCCTCGAGACTCGTTTTTAAATATGGTCTGAAGATTATAGCTCTTTCAACTGTAATCCTGTTATTATACATGAGCCCTGTTTCAGTGGTAGTAAGAGGTAGGAGGAGAAGAAATATTTCATAATCTCTTATTGATGCTTTTAGTGCCTGTGTGCCTGGACTGTGACCTTCACAAATGCTTCTCAGCTTTGACCACCATCCTGTTAGATGATGCAGCACGATTACATGGGCGGCAGCGGGGTGTTTCCCTTTCCCTACTCGAAAGGGTAGACGAGACTAGAGTTTGAGTTTTTTCCTTGAGGTCTGTTAGGATCCAGAAAATCCCAAATGAGTTAGTGTCTGGGAAAATAGTTTCCCTTGAGGACAGGGATTTTTTTAAAGCAAGAGAAAGTTCTGAGCATATTTCAAAACTGTCACTCCTCCACCATGTGACAGAAAACTAAGGGAGATTTTTTTTCCATGCCAAGAACCTTGTGGGGATCTTGGTGTTAAACTTCATGGAATGTGGACCCTAGTAATTTTTCCTCTGTCAAACTGGACCATACTCACAGTCTACAGTCAGTCACACTTAGAGTGTTCTTACCAGGTGCTGCCTGCAGCGCTGCTGATTCTCCAGCAAGACGCGATTCCCTCTTTTTGCCTCTCCAGTTTTAGAGCACAGCTTTGCTCTGTGACTTAAATTCTCTGGTGGATCTAAGAATTGATTTTCATTTTATTCATCTTTTTTTTGTTTGTTTGTTTTTATGAAGTCAGAGTTTCTAGGATTTTTATGTCTGGCTGGAAACACGTCTGTATCTTATTGATTTTCATCAACATTATCTAAATGAAGGATATAATCTGTCGTATTCACTTAATTCTACTTTTTTTAGTTTGCTAGTTAATTTTTCTGTTTTTGAAAGTGTATATGCCTGATTCCTTTTTTATGTCAATTTGGCAGCAGGTATTCAAAGGTGATGGAAATGTAAGCATTGCTTTTTAATGTCAAGTCAAATCCCTACTAAATTAAATAATACAAATTAGATGAGTTTATTTTGAATGCAATTGTGTATTTTATACAAGCATATAGTGCTACATGTAAATTATTTCTTCTTACAACACCAATTTAATATTCTTTCTACTAAGTAATTTTCTGATATTTCCACACAGGTAAATATCTACCTTGTTTTGATAAGAAAGAAACACTCCTAATTGGACAAATCAATAATTCTTTATGAATTACTTTTCTTAATGAATAACATTATATAAGTATATTTAACCTCATCTAACTTATAACCTCCCTCTCTCTGTCTTTCTCTGTCTCTGTCTCTCTGTCTCTCTCTGTCTCTCTCTCTTTGCCTCTCTCTCTGTTGCTCTCCTTTTTTGGCAGCTAAAATTTGTAGCATTTATTGCAAATAGAACTTTCTAGTAACTGGCATTGAGACTTTTGAAAAATCAAAGAAAATTTCTATTTTAATCAGAACCTCTTTGCAAAGTAGTAGTAACATAGTATGATCTCCCCAGAATCCATAAACCTCAAGTGATACCTACCAAACTACCCTTGTTTCATAAGACAAAAGAGGCTTCCTAACAGCAGAAATAATTCTATTACAGCTTGCTAGAAATTCTAAGTTATAAATGAGGTACATGGTGCCAACATCATCATCACTCTTTAGGGACAAAAGCACATATGGAAACACTTCATAGATTCATTAAATATCAATCTGAAGTAACACAACATCAATATTGGTAGCTCAGAAATGATAACATCTGACAGATGGCAACCAATTAGAGCAATTAGCAATTAACTTGTGTGTCTCTGTCCCACCTTCATCCTCCTTCACTTGCTCCATGAATTCCTACTATCCCTGGAAATATGCCTGAGAGTCACTTTCTGCTGCAGACCATCGGGATAATGGATTTTAATCGGGTTTTGAAAACGGATGTGGAGAGTAAGAGCATGTCATCCTTCATCTCTTTTTCAAAATTCATTCATTCTTTTTATGTAAAATTCAATTTAAAATGAACCCTAGAATGTTTCTTACAGAGTAATAAGGAGTGATAAGAATAAAGTTGCAACATTTTTGAAATATTTCTTGACATATAAATAGTTGTGATTATATTGGTGACCCTTAAAATAGTTCAATTTAAAAAGCACTTCCAAATTTTATTTTCTTAAAAGTAGAAATGCATATACACGCACATTTAAGCAACAACAAAAATCCTTTCTAATGAGCACTTAATCATTAAAAATAACATAATTATTCTTGCCATATTTTATATACTTGACTCAATTAAAAGTAGTTGCTTGAAATCTGTAAAATTGCATTGTGTGACTAATAAAATCTGAAATTCTTGTCATCTTCATTTACTTTTTTATATAACACAATTTTTAAGTGAGAAAATAATTTTTCTACAAATGCTGAGGTATTTGGTAGGATCAGAGAAATTTCTGTCAATTTTAGTGTATATTCTACAGTGTTTTTTGAAAATATATAACTAATTATTTTTTAAAACTATTCATCAATTATAGATGTAAAATCGAGGAATTTCTCAATTGAATTCAAGTCATATAATGAATATGTATGTATCTAATTCGGAATAAAATTTCCGTTAAACAATTATTCTTACAAGGTGATATATTATGTTTATTGCAACCAAGCCCAATTCCAAGGACATTTTGTCATTTTATCTTAATGTGAACTGATAAAAGGACTTTACAGTAACATTTAGAGTGATGTTAGTTGTTTCTCGTTTGACACAATGCACTTTCAATATCTTTATTTTGATTACACGATTAGAATTTAAAAAAACTGAACCATTATTGGAATTAAGTGATTTTCTGAAAGGAAGGATCCATATGACTAATACAACTTTGATGTTATTTAACTGCATTATTCTTCCTTTGAGAAATCAACACAAGCAACCTTCAAAAACTTCACCCTCCTTCCCTTTTTACCATTTTAATTGTCTTTATTTAGCAGACAAGAAAAAGACTAGAGTCTGTCACAGGACTGGAAAAAAGGTACCCACTATGGTTTGATTCCTATACAAGGTTATTTCCTACAAATGGTAAGAAAATCAGGTGACAATAGTAACCTTTGACCTGCTTTCAAAGCATAGTGCCCTCAGTCTTTGTGTCCATCTGGTGAATTGGGTTACCCACCAAACTGTAGGTTCCAGGTGGGCCTTTGGCTAATTCATACGAAAGTTCCCTGTGGCCTTGGTACTTGCGAAGTACAACCATAAAGGCCGAGAAGGATCAGAAGAAAACTAGCGTCCCCTTCTGCCACAGTTCAGCTTAATCGTCCACTTGACTGGAAAGGTGATGAGATCGTGAGGACGATACAGTCGCAGGTGATCGATTCACGAGTGTTCAGAGCTGAATGTGCTGTTAGGAGGTGGGCCGAGTTGGAGGAGGTGGTCGAGAAAGCTTCCCTCTGGAGGCCCAATCTTCCTGCTGCTCTTTCTGTCCTTTTCTGTCCTCCTCTTCCCAACTATCAGGAAGTGAGTCCTTTGGTTCACCTCATTCTTCTGCCATGCTGTGTCTGCGTTGGAGCCAGCTAACCATGGACTGAGAACTCCGAAACCATGAGCCAGATTGAACTGTTCTTCCTTTAAGTAGAGGGTGTCTGTTATTTTGTCCCAGCAATAGGAAAACTAACTAATATCTCTAGCCTTATTGTTATCTAGTCCCTAATTGAAATTTTATTTAGCTAGAGACCCAATTTTGAAGTCATAACCTTTTTTCATTGTATATTGATAGACATATTTTTTCTTTTTCTTTTTCTTTTTTTTTTTTTTTTTTTTTTTTTTTTTTTTTTTTTTTTTTTTTTTTTTTTTTTTTTTTTTTTTTTTTTTTTTTTTCATCTTGCTATGTAGTCCAGGCTGTCTTGTAAAGCTAGGTGCTGGCATTGTGAACCTGTGCCCCCAGGCCCAGCTGGAGTGTGAGCTGGTGCTGTAGCTTTTGCAGGTTCCCCACTGCTGCATGACATGATGCTGTTTAAAGCCGTGTCTATGGTGCTGTAGGAAGTTTGGTCAGATTCTTTTTGCATGTGCTTCATATGTGCACTTTTCAAGAAACACCAAAGGAAAATCTCCTTTCTGTAACTTCGTTGTAAGCCAAAAGAGGCACTGAATCAACGAGATATGTGGTTTTTCCAAATAAAATTTTTTTTCTTGGTCAATGATGAACCCTACAAAATTACAAGGAACTGCCATTTCCAAAGAAACATGAGAACATTATTAGCTGTAAAACATTCCAATTAGGTAGTTTCTACAAGTAGTCTCTCTAACTGAGAAATAGACATAAATTATATTCTAATAAAAAAAAAAGAAGGGCCATGGAATAGGAAAGACAGAGAAGTATTATCCTTCTTTGTTCTTTGGAAAAAATATCACTCGTTCTTTCCTAGTTAAGTAATAAACTGGATAACAACAGATAATTCAATACGAACAGTTCGGCTCTCGAAATAATACTTTTTGTTGGTAAAGACGCTTTAATCCGGAAGCCCTAAGATTTAAAAGATATCCACCCTAGCAACTCCAAAAATGTGCAGACAGCTTGACGGAACTGTGTTATCGTTAATCTGATAACAACAAGGTGTTGTTTCAAATCAACTATAACGGGCTCCTTACACAAAACTTGCAAGATCAGGGCATGATAGCTTTCATTTCCTTCATGTTATTTTTATTCTCTTTTGCTGCTGCAAGATAAAACGAAAACTATTGAGTTATTTATCATTCTCTTATTATTTGCGGTAGAGTCATCTTCCTTCTGCAAAATAATAATAAAAATCCTCATATGAATTGAAATAGGATACAAGAGCTCACCAGATGTAGCTGTATCTCTCCGTGAAAATAAACAGAATGTTTTTCCTAATCAATCAGAATGAATAATGCTGATGGGCTTGGCAGCGACTAAATCAGAACTGCCAGCTCCTGTACCCTGCGTGATTTCATCTTTCTAACCAGACTAAAAAATGGTTTCCCTCCTTTGCACTGGACAACTTTATTTTCACACGTTCAATTTAACAAAGCTCAAAAGGAATTCTAAAAGCTTCGCCTGTCTCATAAAATGTTTACCAGATCTCTCTAGGATGGCAGCTGCATCACAATGTTTCATAATAGGGAGAAATAAAGTGGCCGCGTAAACTCTGCCGACGAGCGTAAACTCTGCTGACGAGCATAAACAATCATATTGGTGGGAGGTTGTTTATTGTCAGTCATGCTACAAGGTCGCATTTTTTTCAGGAATTTTGTTTAAAACTTCATTTAAACAACGCCTGCTATGAAAATTCTGGACGAGGGTAGGACTGCCTTTGTTTAAATCAGCTTTAAGAGTATGCTGGAGTCAGTGATACCTCTTAATTTTCTATTTTTAGTAGAGAGTCAAATGTTTGGTGAGACAGTCTGGTTTTTTGAATTTCAATGTGTATTTCCACAGTGATTCAACATGAGCACATTTAATTGCAAAAGGCTTGGATCATTTTAATTTTAAAATTTTTTCACCGATTTTCCTACTTATAGCAAACAAGGTCAAACCTGGAAATAAAGAGTATATGGAGAGTAGGTCTAATAAGCTACAATTTGTGTGCCTTTCCTTCATAAGCACATAAATGTGTTTCATTTCAGCATGGTTTGCAGATATTAGTTTATTCCTCAGAACAACTTCTTTTTACACTGAAATTGAAGTGCATAGATTTTGGTACCTTAAATAAGATTATAATGATGGTATCTGAGCCAAATCCAATTACAGACTCTACATGCTTGATTCCTGCACTACGCTACTTCTTGGGATGCAGGTTTTTAAATTTCTTTTCTTTGTTCAATCTTAAAATATTCCTTTTTTTCTATTTCTGAAGATTCCTTGTTACCACATCTCTCAAAGCTAATCTAGAGTGTACTATTCAGGATTCATGCGTGTCGTGGCGCTGAAAGTGAACTCGTGAGGTACATGATGCTTTTCACTAATTGCCTGGATTATTTGCAGTGAAGAGAAGGAAAGCAGGTGCATTTTTTCTTCACCCCGAATGCTGCCATTAAGTTACACTTTGGCGTTTCTACTCTGGCCCAGCAGAAAATTGTAACTTTCATCATCTGAATCCAGGAAATACCATAGAAATTACTCTAAACAGAGCAGAGCTTATTCTGTGGGACAAATTTCACCAGGGCCTGAGATCTCGCTAGCGGACAAAAGGTTCTTCTCTGAATGAACGTAGAGTATGACCGTGCAAAAAACGTGTGTCCTGAAAGGTGGTGAGTCATTGCCACCTGGTGGCTAAAGTGATTTCACCTTCTCTGTAGGTAATCGGCAATGTCTTGCTTGGCTGGTCACCTCTTCTTTATTCCAGTAGGCTACTGGAGACGCTTATGTAGTGACAAATAGTTTTAAGTCTAAGTACAGCCATTTCTACCCCAAATTCATTTTATTCTTCTCTTTTCCTACTTCTGACGACCTCACTTCTCTCTTTGACCTCTGCTTTTCATACAGTTGGTGAACTGTTTTACCAAAGCTCCAAATTCAGGGCTTTACACAGTCCATTCTGGGGCAGCCTTTAATCTTCTGGCAGTGTCTTGATGTCTTGATTGCCATATAGACATAGCTATAAATTCTTCAAGGGCATATTCAAAGACTTGTGGTTTCTGAAGAGCTTCAGAAATGCATATATACTCGAGTGCTCCTGGGATTGTCACACTATGTCAGAAGCTCGATTTGTGTTGGCGTCCAGAAATAAAAGAATAGTATAGTAAGTGTGTAATTTCTAACATGAGTAATGCCTGGTACGTGGCATTAAATTAGATAAAAAAGAAATAAGACCCAACAGAAAAGTTTATAGAATTGATACAAATGGATTGCAGTCATTCTGATTTTATTTAATACCAAAGTGATAGTAGATAGGAAAAAAGATCATGATGCTTAAATGAAAAAAATTGCCTCACTTACAAATGCAATAGAGATTAACAGAGTGTATGTCCTTGTGACCCCTCAAAGCTGCCCCGAGGCAATGATAAAATATGGGACACGGATGGAGACCGCAGTCCATGTCTTTCTTTTCTTGGCAATTTTGTGTTTCCACAGTTGTGGAAATATCATGGAAAAATCGTATGCCTCACATGACAGTTATTCCTTTTAGTTACGGAAATAACTTTACCCATGTCCCTCTTTTTGTGACAAAATGTCATCTTGAGAGAAGTTCAGTGGTTTTTATTCTATACAGTTTGGGGTACTTAGTGTCAACCACTGTCCCTTTGACTTTTTCTCAGGAGTGACGGAAATAATCTGGAGAAACGTTTGAAATAAATAAACTGCTATTTTCTGAAATTTTATTGGAGTGATTTGTATCAACCCCTCTTCATATTAAAATGTAACACATCATTAGAATAACCACAGAAGCAAGATTTGCACCATTGAGCTGAACAGATAATATTTAAACAATCTTTTCCAGAGACGCTACTTATCATCTCATCTTGAGCTCTGATATTGCAGCACATATATTTTTCTAGCTACATAGTCATACATAAAAGTGCAATCAAAGGGGGTTAAACATCCTTCCCTCTTTGTCGGCACCACATTTCATTGTACATTGTATTTTCGCGGGATCTCATAAAGACAGCTATGCATCAGAGGAAAAATATACTTTGTAACACTCAAAGTCAATGATGCAGATAATGGGGAACCAGCATCCTCAGTGTGGGCCGGGAACTGTCCTCAGCCCCTGGCCCAGATGTTGGTAACAACCAATAAACTGTATTATACACATATGTAGAAAAAAGCAGATCGGAGGAATGGCCTGCTTAGCTAGATTTATTAGGCGAGATCTTTAATATGCCATATGGCAGCTTGGTTCGGCAGCTCCGTGCAGTCCCCTGAAGGAAAGAATTGAAGTAAGATGACCGGCCCTCCCAGAAGCACTGCGGACTCCCCAGGGAGACGAGAGGTTGCTGCAGGATTGTTCACAAGTGTCACCCAGGATATGTGTCCTTGTAGTCCATTATCCCTCAATATGTTTTCAATCAGACGGGGATCTCCATTATCCCTACTGTTTAGAGAAGTCTCTAGACAGCCTTGGGATGGAGCAGGCCGTGAAAAGGAGACAGCAGTACTGAGATCCATCATGTTATTTAACACAGCATCTGCCTTTCATTGAGACACTTTGTGTAGGAAATACAAACTAGAGGATTTGCAGTGGTTTTAAAAGCTATTATTCAAGTAAATGGAAGAGTGGCATTGTGTATGCTGTTTAGAATACCATCGAGTGAAAAAATAGATTTTCCTTCTACTAGAAGATAGCTGTGTGAGAACTACGTTGCTTTATTAGAACATCATACCTTCCACACATAAAAGCTTTTATTGGAGTGATTTGTATCAAACCTTCTGTTTCCTTTTTATTAACGTGCAAGATAATTTCATCAATATTTTAAAGCTTAGGGAATAGTCAATGTGATGTATGTATATTAACTACATCTTTGCATGTGAAAAATGCAGATATACTTTCTTGGAAAGTGACAGGAAAATTTTTTATGGTTTAAGCACTAACTTCATTATCTATTTTTTTTTTTAATTAAATACTTCAGGTCCTTGCTGTGTCTGGGAGCTGGAGTTATTAGAAAGGAATGTCAAAAACATGCTTTGTAAATGCAAATTCAGTGAGTAGAGGAGTTTTTAAAAAATTAAGCCTTGAAAACTGTCCACACCCCTTATACGATCATTCTGCTAAAATGAACAACTCTGTATCAGAGAGGAACTATTCAGCAAACACAATTAGAAGAACATTGTAAAATATAACCAGCCTATAATTTATTTATATTTTTATTTAATTTCATTTACCAAGAACATGTATTGGTACATTGAATGCATAATGATCACACTCATCATAATTAATTTGTACCTGTACAAGATATATCTTGGTTTCCCCCCTTCCCCCTTCCACTCCCCCTCCCCTCCTTATTTACAGCAGCTGTATTTGAGTTTTTCTATTTTTTTCCCTTTTTCCTTATCTTTGCCCCTTCCTTCTTTTCCCCCTCCTCCCTTTCTAATTCTCCTCCCTGTTGAATAGTATCTTTCTTTTCTATAGTATGTATTATAATTTTTTGTCCTTATTTACACTTGTGGTTTCTCATATCAGAGAAACAATTCGATGTGTACTCATGTGTGCCTGATTTATTTCACTCAAGAGTATGTTCTAAAGCGCATCCATTGACTTATAAATGTCTCAAGTTTATCTTTTTAACCAGCCTATAATTTAAAAAAAAAAAGCCAATGTTATGAAAGTCATGGGGAAACTAAGGAATAGATTTAAAGTGAAGGAGCCAGAGGAGCCCTTCAAACTAAATAAAACAAGGTTCTGAACTGGACCTTTCACCACTGAGGACATATTTGGGGAATTTGGTAAAACTGTAATCGTGTCTGTGTAATACATGAAAATAATATACTAGTGTAAATTTTCTGATGTTGATCATATTATGGTTAAATAAGAAATATCATTTTTTGGTGGAATTATGCAGTACAATACTCAGAAGTGATAGTATATCATGTCAAAAATTTCCTCTCAAATGCTTAACAAAAATTTCTTAATACTATTCCTTCAATTATTTTCTGAATAAAATTGTTTCAAAATAAAAAAAATAAAATTAAGCTAACATGACTTAAAATTTCTGGTATCGCCACGCCAAGGGTAGCAATAGTGAATTCCATCGGTAAAATAAAGAATAAAAATAAAAATCTCAGAATTACATAAAAGTGGTAACTAGCTAATTACTTAGCTGTATTTCTAGACTATATCAGTGAGATGATTTAAACAATTATGAAATAATTGTATGGGTAAATGACATTAGATGTTTTAATTTCTTTTAAAGTTATTTGATTAATTTTTAAATAAAGTAAAAGCCATAAAAATGGTCATGGAAGTATCATGGTATTGTGTCATTGAGAAAGCTGCTCAATTAGAAGTAAAGTTTCTCATTAACTTTTTAAACACAATTTTCTCTTCGTAGCAAGGCCAGTTTCATCTACAAATACAGCATCTTTGACAGAAAACGTGTAATACTGTAGACACTGTCTTGTTTAGCCTTTCAGCGTTCACCGCTTTTTGAGTAGTGATATTTGCGGACGAGCTGCTAGGACTTCAAGCTGACAAGCCATTAACTCTTCTTTCCCTGAAGCAACTACAAAACAATTCACTTGGAAATTTTACAATTAGATTTTGCCTTTTCACTTAGCCGCTTACTGCTTATTACTTCATTCCTCCCTTGGAACCATTGAAATTCCTTAAATATCACTAATATATTTTTTCCTGACAAGTTTTTATTGATAGGCAATTAATTGTGGAATAATAAGCCTAATGTGGAAGTGCGTTCAGCTAAATTGTGTTCGTGTTTATGTTAACAGCAGCGTATTTTAATGTGGCAGGACATTTACTTGGGTTTTTGAGCAGACGCATGCCCAGTGAGACTTTTGGCAATAGTGAGCGCTGGGAAGAATACCTTGGCCTCAGCAGGGAGTGGGGAGAAACCGTGTTTGTGGTCGAGTTCCACCGTCAGGAAGAGACCGAGAGGCCTGGAAGCTACAGGACTCTCGCAGGGACCCCGGGTGTCACCAGGGCTTTCGCGGGCCCCGGACTGCGGTCTGCAGGATAAGGGCCATTGCAAATGTCAGACTGAAATAAACTCCGAGGAAGTTTCCAGAGAGAGCTGCTGCTTTGGTATTTTACAACTTCTGTCATGTTTCGTTTTTATCCTTTCGTCCTGAGGTTTGTTGGACCAAGAAACCACAAATTGCTGTCTTTGAAATTAACTTTTGGTCATCAATCGACAATCTGAAATTTGATGGGTTTTGTTTTTCCTTTGAAATCCTAATTATTAACATCTCGGTGCTGCCTTTGTATAGGCATGCTCAAAATCTTACTCCTTTTTTTCCCCTGTGATAATTTTTCAACCATTTTCTTTTTCCCTGTGGCGAGGAGCACAGCTGTATTCCATCTTATTTCGTCCAGGTGTGCTCTACGGAGCAGACTGGGAACACTGTCCTTGAGGGCAGCGGCAAGAGTCTCGGGGCAGGGCTCGCAAAATCCGCAGCTTTGGTGGCCTCCCACCCGGCTCGGCGTCTCCGGGGGGCTGCACAAACAAGCGGGAGGCCAGAAGGGACGTGCGGAAGTTTCTTCTTCCCCCTGGTCTGAAGAGCTGCTGTCCTTCTTGAGATGAATTTAATAAGGGAAAAATACATGAGCTGAAAACAGCCAAAGACAGACCTTCTACTTTAAGGTTATAACCGTAGCTTTTTCAAATAAAAGGCAAAAAGGAAAAGAAGGTTACTTTCTTTGTTTTATATTTTGATGATGGAAATACTTTAAATATTTTATGTTTTCTACTAGGTACTTGGCAGTATGTGGGAAGAATTACTAATTTTTCCAAAGTTCTGGGGCAAGAGTTCAGAAAGAAAAGAAATCGATTGGAGTTTAAATTTCTTACATTTATTTATAACTAGATAGTCTTGGTACTCTAATTGTTTTTGTTTTAACTGTATAGTCACACATATTTAATTTAAAATATTAATATGCAGTCAAAAATAGAAAATACTGAAGCCTTGTTTTCAATCAAATTGTTCTATTTTTCATCATATTAAAGGCTACACTGCATTTAAATTCAAAAGTTTTCATGAAGAGAATTTTTATCACTAAAATGCTTGTCATTTTAAGAGATAAATGTTTTAAAATAAACTCTCAAATAGCTTGCAACAGCAACAGAAATTTTCAAATTTTTAGACTCTGGGGAATTTTATCTAAAAGCAAGTGTGTATAAATATGAAATATCACCTACTAGTAAGCAGCAAAGTGAAAATATGAAATATCTTTAAAAGTTAGTATTTAATAGAGAAGAAATATTTCTTCCTATGTAACTTAAACATTTATTTTAAAATAATAACTTATTAAAACACTGATTTATGCCACTATTTAAACTCAATACAATTTTAAGATTCTGAGCACTTTTGAATTCTCAAGCTAAATTAATGAAGTGATATAATTATTAAAAATGATCAACAGTGGAAAAATAAATCTGAGTCTTCTAAAATTTAAAAGTATCATGTTATTAAACTAAAATCTTGTGTACTGGGGAGGGAATTGTCTCCTTCCTTTCTTTCTCTTCCTTTTTCTTTATTTCTTTGCTTCTCTTTCTTTCTTTCTTTCTTTCTTTCTTTCTTCCTTCCTTCCTTCCTTCCTTCCTTTTCTTCCTTCCTTCGTTCCTTCCTTCTTTCCTTCTTTCTCAGGCCTGCTTACCTATGTACCTTACAGAAAATTTTAACTTTGTTTCAGGTAATTAGAGTTTGCTTTTCACTGATCAACTGAAGTTCTTACTCTAATTTCTTTGGTCCCTTTTTAAAATTGTTGTTATCATCTTCATCATTATCCTGAGTCTGTACTTTGGGCTTGGTCTTCGTCACTGTATTAGTTCCCAGCTCTTCCTTACGGTCTTGACATATTCTCTTTCCATGTTTTTGAATGAGCACAAGCTTCTCTATTTCCTTCTTCTCTCAACCTGGTTCTCAGGGTCAGAATGAGTCTCTGTAAGTTCCCTGCCTGCCAGGCTCAGTATACCCTTTGCAAAAGGACTTGGACCAGGAAAGGAGCCCTACTGAGGACGCAAAACAGGGCGCACATCATCTCAGGGTCGGATGTCTTCATCTGACTTCGGCGAGAGACTGTCTTCGGAGAGGAGTCGTGCCTGCATTGGTGGTTGAGACTCTGTAGGAGACATTCACAGCTTATTAAGTGAATGTTAAGGGTGGAAGGGGAGCCTGAAACCCAAACAGGCTGAATGGTTTGAGCGTTAGCGAGAAATCTGAACCTGGTGGTCACACTTCTGTTCTGACTTTATTGCCATAACAATCAGAACTTCTTGAGGATGTTTGGGGATATACATTTAGATTAATAAATAAAAACACTAATATTGCAATTAGTATTCATATTTTAATTTCTACTATATATGTGATATTATTTGCACATGTATATCTTTATTCTCCATCTATATTTCCCTAATCTTCACAACAGCCTGTTAGAGTAGGCATTATTACTTTTATTTTACAAAAGAGAAAAAAAGCCAGGAGATCAGATCACTTGTCTGATAACACACGCTTAGCTATTGACAGAGTAATCACCTCACTTCCTATCAAACTTTAGCTGAATTTTCCACTCTCTGCTTAGGTTTAGCTCTGATCCCAGGTACTTTATGCCAGGGCCACCAGTTCTCCTGGAAAGGCTGAATAGTGCAGCAGTTGAAGACACAGACTCTGTAATCAGAACATTTGCTGCTTGCAAGCTCTACA
Organism: Hystrix cristata; assembly: GCA_004026905.1. NCBI lineage: Eukaryota > Metazoa > Chordata > Mammalia > Rodentia > Hystricidae > Hystrix > Hystrix cristata. Next base: position 2,175 of record PVJO010022650.1, on the reverse strand, counting down.
GTCTCTGGCAAGTTATGGTACTTCCTTGTGTCTCAATTCTATTAACTGTAAAATGGGAGAAATAATCAAGTACCCATCTAATATAGATTAAGGTCATATACTTAGAATGGTATCTTGTGCATTTCAAATGACAAACTGCTATCTACAGTTATTTCTATGGTTATGGATACCTCAAAATTTTAAGCATAATTGGAGAGTAAAGATAGTCCATTGATGTTGCAATTATTTAAGTTTGAAAATTATTATTTTCAAAATCCTCTGCATTATTGCCTACTTATGTAGCTGGTAACAACCTTGGTTATAAAGAGTCATATTGATGGTATGAATTTCTTGAAAGGTCTTTATTTTTATTTCAGTAAACAAAGTTAAAAACACAAATTTGTCATTTTCAAGGATTACATATTTCTCTGAAGTCCATGGCATTTATTTTAGCTTTTAATAGATTTAAAAATTTTTAGGGTTTATTTTTAAAACAGTACTAACTTTAGCCCAGATCAGAGCCCAAAAGGGCCCATGAAGTGATCAGACTCCAAGAAGATGGTTGGGAAGTGAGTGTCTAAACTCTTATCTTCCCACATGGAAATTTATAGCCTGAAACAGGAAGGTATGTAGAGCTAATATGAATTAAGGTTCTTAAAAGGGTACATGCAAAAGTGAAACTTGGGGGAAAGTACAGACACTCTGAAATAAATCCCACTTGTAAACACACATTATGAATTTTTGTTTATAATCAATACTATAATCAAGAATTACTTCATTACTTTAAATCACGCTTACTCAATGAGCTCATTGACATTCATAGTTGTTTATGTTTGCTCAGTACCAGAAGAAAATTCACTTGATATGAATGATGTCACATAATAAAATGGGTTGATTGCATAGTTGAATTTATATACTCCAGTTTCATTCATAAAAGAGCTGCACTTTAAAAACTGTTAAGTGCTTAGACATGCAGTAACAGCTGAAGGAAACCATGATCCTGAAAGTGTTGAATCAGCATTTTAGTGCTCTCTTGCTCTCTCTCTCTCTTTCTTTAATATAAGAATTTGAGCTAAATGTCTAATAGTACCTCATAGTAGGGAGAGCAAAATTTCAAAGGTGGTCTCTTTCCATTCTAGGTTTCAAAGCCAAGTCCTCTCAGTAATGTAGTAATTATTTTTAAAATGGTCTTGCAAATTTGTGATCTTGGGTATAGAGTATCTAATAAGCATTGATTACTTTTATTCTGTTCTAATTTAATTTTACTCTTCGTGCCTTTTATAGCCTAATGGTTTTACATTAAAAATAAGGATCAAGTGAATAAAATAACCATAGAAGACAGTCATCAACTCATACAGTGATATTATTCTCTTCGTAGGATTAATTCAGCTGGGATGATTAGCTTATAAGTTCTGTTGCTGATATCATTAGTAGTAAAGTATTTAAGAACCAAAGTATAATTCTTGCCATCACCTTGTGTCTGTTGTCCAATTATAGAGTGACTTTGTGGTGAAAAGGAAAATGATCAAACTTAGATTCCACGTGGAACTGGGTTCCAGGGTGCATTTTGCCCTTTGAATGATATTAAACAAATTTCTTGGCTCCTTATTTCTCTAGTTTCCTCATCTACTAAGTCAGTGAGGATGTTACTGCATTGATTATCATTTTGTAAAGATTAAGTAAAATAATTGATACTAGTAGTTTGTCACAGAGTAAATTTACAGGCAATACTACTTCTCTTTATTGTGTTTTTCACAGAAAAACTTAGGTAGAGAGGTAGCTACCCTGACATCTCCATAACTCACATCTACTCAAATCTACCTCCCCATGACCTAACACAGAAACCCAACACAGAAACCCAATTCCATTAGTTTCACCCTAAACTCTTTTTCTAGGAATATTTTTCCATAGTCCAGTAAAAGTGTTGCTCCTTTCCAAACAAAGCTTGTATTCTCTGGGTCATGCTTTTGGTGGCCCTCTGGGTTTTTTGTCTTAACGAGTTTGATTTTCCTTTTGCCTTTGCTTACCAGTTCTTCCTATTAAATTCCTGCACAAGGGATAGCGCCTCAGGACTATGGAAAGGCTGAAACCCTCAGGTCATCTTCTTCCTGTGACTTCCTGGCACTTACACACCAACACAGCTCATTAGGTACTTCATCACACAAGGCCCTCTGATAATAGTGCAAGTCAAGTCAG
>PVJO010022649.1:0-27720 GCA_004026905.1 Hystrix cristata | reverse complement strand
CTGGTCTTGGTTTTAAACTGGAGGTAAGAATTTTGATTCTATACATAAAGCATCAAATGCCTCATTTTACCTTTTTCTCACATTCATTCTTCTCTGTGTATTAATTTTTAGCTGCTCAGATCTGATTTTCTTCCTCAGTGCTAAACACTGTTATTTAGATCTGGGGGCACATATCCCTATAACTGTTGTCAAATGAGTCTCAGGAAAAGGGAAAATGGTCCCTTTATCTTAAAGCTTCAAATACTACTCTGTATTATAGAAATATTATTATAGTTTATTGTTTAAGCTTTAACTTCTAATAGAATTAAAATTTTGATTGGGTACTTAATATTTGTGAACCTTAAAAACATTTAATTTTCCATTTTATGATAGCAATAAATTTAAACTTTACTTGTCCCACCATAAATTTGTTGGCCATTATTAGTTTTCTTTTTCTACACGTGGCATACTTGGAGCATGACAGCAATATCAACCTTGTAATGATATAACTACTAGGTGCATTAGATATTTTGTTTTTAGGAGTATGAGTTTTGACATCTTATTTGAATCAATACTACCTTCTAGCTTTGGTAGGAAGATTAGATATAAATCAAACAACAAATAGAGTGACAAACTATGAATTAAATGCTCAATTAAATCTGGCAGTGCCACATAATGAAAAGTACTCATTAGACGGACAGGTCATTATCATTTGGGTCAATTGTTAAGTGTGAGATTGCTTGTTCTTTTATGGATAACAAAACACAGTGCCACAGGAAAATGACTAACTCTATCTGAGATTTTTCTCCATGAATAATTTCCCTTAAGACTAGAGGCAAAATTAATGTTGAATTTTCAAGTAATTACTTTAAACTAATTAAAAACAAAAAGGAAAAGCAATGAAAGGAGGTGTTCAAGATATGCAAGAAAAAAGACAAATTATTGGCTAAATTTTCAGAGTAAACAATTTCCCCAAATACAAATTGGACCTTGTATTCCCAGTTTGTTTCCAGTACAAACTCACAGTGTCATTTCATATTAAGTGAATAATAAGACTGCACAGCTCATTAAAGCATAAATTCACTTCTCTGCTTCTCTTCTGGTGTAATGTGTTTGCCTTTTTGCCCTGAGGACAGATAGTAACATGAACATTTATCTGTAATTAAAGATTCACAGACCATTAACAGTATAGCGGTTTCATTGCCAGTTAATGCACACGAATGAAATGTTTTAAAAAAATTATTTTATCTTCCTTGTGAATGTTACTTTCCTTTCAGGTTCAGGTTGGCATAAGAGAGAACGATGGCCTCCAAAATTAAGGTAGGAATGTTGAATAACCCGTTATCTTTTTGTTTTCATTAATTAAAACTTTTTCTTTGTTTCTGTAGTCTGTGAGGAATGTAGGCATTGATTAGAGAAACCGAGCACCACTTCTAAGTTTGTACCCTAAAGAGTATCTGCTGGAATAGATGAAGGTAAGATAAAAAAGCGAACACAATGGATGCAAGGTTGCATAACTGATAACCAAATGCACAGAAACATTTTATTGACTTGAAAATAAATTATCTACCCAAAACTCTTCCCAGTAACTAAATATTAAAATTGGTCTGGGTAATACCTCCATAGTGAAAATAAAATGCCAGCAAGAGGCAGCCAAACAAGAGTGCTTTAAATCAAACATCTGAGTAAAAGTACGTTTTGCATTAAATCATTTAACAAAGATGCATTGAGAAAAATGGTCTGTTACAGTGAAATCCTTGATCACGCTGAGCTAGCAGCCGCTATTGACCTTTTTATAATTTATCATAGACGTTGATATGGGTTGCTCCCCTATATTTAGGTTGTGCTAAGTGTGATCTGTAAAGTTGTTCTTCAAACAGGCAATGTCGAGTACAAAATTTTAGACCTCAGAAATGAAAGAGAAGTAATAATAGTTGCACAAAATATTTTGAACATTCTTAATAAACATATATCATCTTTACAATTTAAAAGAAATAGCTTCGGATTTACTTCTATGAAGTTATAACTCACATATTCTTTTCAGCAGAGTTAGATATTTTATTTTTCTTATAGACACTTCAACACTGGGAAATAGTTTTAGAAATGTGAACAATTCTTATTTTCAAGTTGGTACTCAGGAAATGGGTGTCTGCTGTGAAAATTGTAGGTGTTAGTAGTTCTGTCATTCATGTGAGACAGCCACAAGCACATTGTAAAACATTTAATAGGCTTTCATTTATTCAAGCTTTTATCTGAAATAATGTTCTGTTAATAAATCTGAGGCACTGAGATATAAAGATCTTATCAAATTCTACATTTTTCATGAGGTATAATTGATATTTGAGAGAACCTACCCTATGTCTTTGAATCACATGATTAGGATGCACTCTTTTTGATGTTTAAAATTACAAATAATTATTTAAAAATCTGCTTAAATGCATTATATGTAATACATTTATAATATACTTATATTCTTCTCATGCAACCAATTTCTACTTGTTAATATGGAGTTACTAATGAAATTACAAATAATATCTAGAAATTTCTATCTTTTGTTTTCCTTCTGAATTGTTTAGCATTTTAAATTCCCACTTACTGTGATTCTTTCTAAAATGATTTATTGTACTTAAGGTAGAAATAAATTAGTTCTATTGAAAAGCAAATTAAATTATACTAAAAGAGACATATTGTCATACTAAATCATAAAACTCCTTAATTTTACTTTTCCATTTTCTAGAAAAAAATAAGATATGCGTGTTAATTAAAACTCACCATAACAGATTCTCTGAATTCTCGGATATTCCTAAATGCTAAATTACATATTTTACATAGAGTTATATAATTCAATCTTTCAGAAAAGTTATTAATTTGGAAGATTTCAAATGATTATTCTTTCTCCCTCTTCAAAAGTAATCATATTTAAAGTATGCACATTAAAAGTATAGTTTTTAAGTTTATTTTATTCAATATTCCATTATTTGTATCTGTGGTGGACTTAAAGGGGTTAGCCTGAGCAGGAACGCCCAGCTGGACGGAGTTGGTGCAGTTCTGGGTGTACAGGATCCACCTGAGGATTGTTGCCAACACAACATAAAGGCAAACAGGAGCAGAAGATGGTGCCAGCTGCTTCCCAGGAGAAGCTCTGTTGTGGCTGGTTTCTCTGTGAAGTTGGCTGTTGTCACTGCAGGAGGAACTCGGGGCCTTGCTGGTATCATGAATGGCTGCTGTTTGCTTTGGAGAAGCTCTGGTCTTCATCTTTGCCTCAAGGATCATGTCCTGGCTCCGATAGAGACTTTTCAGCCTTTTAGTGCAGACATGGAGATACTTCAGACATTGTTGTGGCTTCCAGCACTTGACTGGATCTTTTGGGTCTCCAGTGCATAGATAGACATTCTGCACTCTTCCTGCATTTGGCTTGTGTGTGTGAATGCTGTAATATGTAAATGTCCTGTATTCAGTCTTCCGTCTTGCAAACCATTGACTCCAGGGACCATCTGATTAAGACAGTATCCTTTTTAGTCCAAGGATAACATAGGTTCTATTGTTTATTACATTATTACAATGTTATAATCATTATATATATCACATTTATATGTGCATTCCCCTTATTTTCCTCTTCATTCGACTTCCTGTTTTCTCACCATACATTTTAAAACTACATTCTGTTGTTACTTATCTTCTGCGTTCTGCTCAGAGATATGGACAGTAAGAATTAAGAAAAATAATTAACTATTTACTACTTGCCAAGTAGTGAGGCTTACAACCCTTCTCGAAAGATTTAAATATTTAAATCTTTCAAGAATGCTCCTTTACAGGCTCCACCAGAAGAAAACAGGCATAATGTCTTGTTAAAGGAGACTTTTCTTAAATCAGGAAGTTTTGAGTGCACATGTCATTTTCATAGTTAAAGAAATAATTTCAAAAGAATATTTGAACTATAAATATTAAAAACATACTCGTTAAATCACATTATGTACATTAAGGATGTAAATGCATTTCCTTTGGTTCACTTCAGAAAACAAAGTAGTAATCATAGGCAATTTGTGAAACAAAAATCCTGTAGTGAATAAAACAGGCAGAATTTTGGCTACTGCTGCTTCTCATGTTTCTGTAATCCTTGTTTAAAATACCAGTTGTGAAAATAATAAAGTTAGGCACTTATTTGATCATTGAATTTTTATAAAGACATAATGGGCTGTCATTTACATTCAATTCAATGTGTTGATTTTTACTCACTGACACTTTAAAAAAAAATTATCCTTAGTGGTAGATACCTTTAATTTTATATTTTCTTGTTATATTTCCGAAGTATTAGGTTATTATTCAATGTTTATATGTTAAGGTTTTATAAGTCACTTATCTATTTAAACAGGGGTAGAATAAGCAACATAATGTAATCTTTGCATACAGGGCTCTATTTAACACCACAAACTAATGCAAAAATGTTTCTAAAAATAAGACATTCAGAAAACAAAGCAAAGACAAAATCTGTATATGGTACTATACAGACTCTTCATCAAAATGAAGTATCACAGTGAAAGGCATTTTTAGTGGTTTATTTTTTTCTTTAATAGTCAAAAGATTCTGCAAAGTTCGTAGATTATTTGTTAGTGATAAGTAGATAGGAGATATCTATCTGTCTATCTATGTATGATGTGTGTGTGTGTGTGTGCGTGTGTGTGCACATTGTTGTTGTTGTTTGAGAGAAGGTCTCACTATGTAGTTCAGGCTGGTCTTGAATTCAATATATTGCCCAGACTGACCCTGAACTCACACTGATCCTCCTGCCTCTGGAGTTTGGAAATTACAGGCCTGCACTAACACACCCAACTCTGTGGCAAAATTTTAGAGTCAAAGAAATAGGTGGTACTTTTTGAAGCTTTAATAGAAAAGTGTTCCTGGGCCGGGGATTTAGCTCAGTGATTAGAGTGCTTGCCTTGCAAGCACAAGGCCCTGAGTTCGATCCCTGGCACCACAAAAAAACCAAAAAAACCAAACAAAACAAAAAAGAAAAGTGTTCTTTCATGTATTTTACCAAAATATATTTCTTATGTATTTACTATGATTATTGTAAAATAGCTGACCATTTTTCAGATGATTCATTTTTTAAAATAATTCATGGATCTGACTGTTTCTGTAACAGATTTCTACAGTTGGTTTGTGTTATAGTGGAGATTATTACACTTTTTGATGATTTTGTACAACGGTATTCCAGCTCCCACATGCTGATATCTTTGCCATACAGAAGTTCAACAATATGGCTCTTTGCAACTCATGTGTCACTCAATTTATATTTATGTCTTTGAACTATATGATTAGCTTTCAAGAAATCCACACATCTCATCAATGCATAAAATGAATATAAAACATGAAAAATAAATCACCTACAATATGTTTCATGTTTCTCTCTTTTGTGGTTGATGAAAAATTTTCCCCTCATGAAACCATTTAAAGAATAACATGTAGTTTTCTTCTTTCTGCTTCTGAGTTTGTTTTTTTTTGTTGTTGTCAATGACAGTAAGAATAAGGAACAAGGAGTTACTGCAATGAATTTCAAATATGTCTATCCCATGAATATTTAAACACAATCTCCCAGGGATGCCCTAATGATTTTCTATAGTAAATGTTAAAGATCATATATGTTTAGGCAACAGAATCACGATTAGTGACATCATATATATATATGATGACAAGATTGATAAAATATGACCAGTATTTATATTTATATTTATATGATGGTAAAATCTTGGTGACAATATGATAAAATATGGTCTATATATGTATATGATGATAAAATCTTGGTGACAAGTTATATATATATATATATAAAATATATATGCCACTAGCCTGGGTGTGGTGGTGCACGCTTGTAATCCCAGAACTCTGGAAGCCGAAGCTAGAGCGTTACTGGGAGTTCAAGAGCAGCCTGAGCTACATAGTGAGACAATGTTTCAAAAAAACAACAAAAAAAATAAATTCCTGGACATAAAATTATATATTAATGTAAGTATCTGAAGAATACAAGATGTCTTTGATTCCTCAACAAATTTACCTCAAACACTAAGAGAGAATGGTAGAAATATATTTTATAGTAATTTCATAGATAAATTCGTACTTGCTCCCATCTAAAATCTCCTTTGAATTTTATGTGTTGGAAGAACTTTCTTGACTATCAAATGTTTTTGTGCTGTCAACACTCCCACGCATCATTTTTCATATTCAAATAGATTTAATTTTATAGCCTAAACTTTTACCTTCATTATTACTTCTAGGGAGATGATTGAAGTGAGACAAACTTTTACAAGACTTTTCATCTTCCAAATTTGTTTATTTTGACTTAGGACTAATGAAATGGGCAACTCTCACTCAAGAAAGTATTTCAAAAAATTGTTTAATATTTAGTTCAGAATTCACAAAAATCATTTTATAATCAATCACTTTAAATAAAATCACCTCTTGCTTTCCTATTGATATTTTCATTTAAATCCATAACAAGATTATTTGATGTAATCTGGTTACAAAAAAAAACATATAAGATGAAAATACTGTTTTATGTATTTCTTCTCTATATAACCCTGACAACTAAATTTTGTAATACTTTTATTAAGTGTACTATTACCATGAGGCTCCTAGATACTCATTGACAGCCCTTAATATGTTCTTTGTGTACCAACAGTGGGTCCTGGCCCATTGCTTAATATTCACTTCAAGGTGCTTGGTCAACACAGATTTCCAATTAATTGTGATTTCCATATTGAATTTTTTAAAATATGCATTAAAATAATGATAGTCATCAAAACCATCCAACATGTGCATAAAACTAAAGCAATTCTATCACAAGTCAGAGAATACTTATGGGACCAAGATGGCTTCCAGGGGAGATGATGCTTCCAGGGACCTCTCCAGAAGCTAATTGTCCACAAGTGTGGGCCCTTCCTGACCTCAAGGAAGCTGCAGTACAAGAGGAAAGTGAACGGTGTGAGAAATCATGGGGCTCTGAGACAGGACTAAGTGATCTACAAGAACCAGAAGCTGGTCGTTCTAGGCCAAGTTTGGTTGTATGAAGTTCTAGAGGCAGAAAAGTTGACTTTGAGGAGACACTGCAGTATCAAGTAGACACATGCTTTTGATCATGATTTGATACATGCAAATTTGAAAACTAGTATAAAGAGCAAGACTGTAGACTTCCCAATCTACGATTTGGCAATGTCTTCAAAATCGCCAGCGACAGGGGTTGGGGATTTAGCTCAGTTGTTAAAGTGCTTGTCTGGCAAGTGCAAAGCCTGGAGTTTGATCCCCAGCACAAAAAAAAAAAAAAAAAAAAAAAAAAAAAAAAAAAAAAAAAAAAAAAAAAAAAAAAAAAAAAAAAAAAAAAAAAAAAAAAAAAAAAAAAAAAAAAAATTGCCAACAACAAAGATGGTGCACATGGAGGAAGTACTTCTGAAGGCATGTTGTTGTGCAGCCTGGTGATCCCGGATTGCTCTACCTGTACTCGTTCACAGATGCAGACTCCAGCATCATCCTGTATCCATGATTTCCCAGGAATCTGAACTTTGGTATACATCACTCTCCTCAACTCACTCTCTGGAGAGTGGTCCAGGTAGACAAAGAAGTACACTGATTTGAACATCCCCTGAGGAGAAGAAAACAGGGTTACCATCAGCTTGACTGTGCAGCACATTTGGGGTACTCTGAACAGGGACATCCACAAATGTTGATGCCAGAGTAGCCAAAGTTGGAAATATGGAAGGACATTTTCTGAGCTAGGAGAACACCTGAGGTGCTGACCTCTAGCAGACAGTCACACTTGGAGTCTATCACCAAACCCAGTGAAAAGCTGCCTTGCCCTGTTCCCTGAGGTTTTTGGGAAGATCTCCCCAGTAGGCATACAGTTTCAGGGACTAAGCCTGGAAGTGTCCACCTGTCCCTACACAGAACAATCATGGCTGCCTCCAGCGTGTTAAAGGAAAAGTACTGGAGGACTCGGTTTGGGGTCCAGCATTTGTACCGTGAGTAGGCCATCTGGGCTACTAACTGGCATTTAGGGAAGTAAGGTTTCTGCTCTTTCTCAGAGAACAGTAGATAGGAACTCTGTTTTTCTGGATGATTACACTGTAAAAGAATGACTCAAATCCTTGAGAAAAATATTCTTGAGTTGTAAAACAGGCAAGAAGCCTTTAAAATGATTTACATTGCAAAAGAGCCAAGAAAGAATCCACAATAACAAAGTTTTCTAAAATAAATGCAGTAAGAAGAAGAAAGGCAGCGAGAAAAACTTAGTCAAGCTGAGAAGAAATTTAAGCTTGTCTTGTTAAAAACCATGACTCTTGCCATAAAATAATACAAAAGTACGAGGTAAAGAAAAATGGAAAGAAGGTACTCTGTTTTAGTAAACTACATATAGAGATACTATTTATCAAAAAAATCAGGAATTTCTTGTAAGTGAAAGGCCACTAGAAAATGTAACAGAAAAATGAGATAGCATGCAAATGACAGAAACAAATGATGTATCTTTAAATAAGTCTGAGAGCTGTAATTCTTTACAGAAACAAACTGGAGTAGAGAGCTTAGGTGAATGTCTCATAAATCGAAATGTGTACCATTTTTACAATTTGCTTAACTTCACTCTTAGGTTCATTTCCTTGATGCTTAATGATTTTAAGGAGGCCACATATTTTGGTAAAAAGGAGAAAAAAAAAAAAAAGGATTTATTCAACGCTAGCTCCGAGGAGATAGAGGGGCCCATTCGCCTCAAATCACCATCTCCACATGTGCAGGTGGGCGAGGATCTTTTATAGTAAGAAACGGAGTGGAGGAAGAATACAGACAAATAGCAATAGCGCACATCTCCCCACTTGTTTTATCACTTCCACCCATCCTCAGCTCATTTTCTCCTTTCTCATGGAAAGGAATTGGGCTCCTGCCCCCTGGGGCAGGCATCTGTATAATCTGTGCCTTCATCTGGGCTGCGGAGCGGCAGGGATAGACATCTATGCCCTAGCCTGAGGAAGTTTGGAGAAGCCACTTGTCTCCAAAGGGGAAAAAATATCTACCTTTTAAAGTTCCGTTTCACAGTGCCAGTTACACTATATCTATATTTAAGTAGTACTGAGTTCTGGGGTTCTGTAGACTCTTTCCAGATCCTCAGTGTCCTGAACAAAAAAATTGAACCAGATACAGGAAAAGGTGGTTTTAAGTTTATTAAAGATAGGAGAAAGGGAGACTCTGCAGAGTAAGAGCAGACTACTGAGAAAGTTTGTAGTAATCAGGAGGTTAATGGAGAGGTCTTTCATATCCCATATTCTTCAGGCTGATGTCAGATCTCAGCCATCCTATCAAAAACTTGCTTGATTTTGCACCAGAAGAACTGAAGATAGCAATTTCTGATTGGTGCTAGGTGCAAGGCTCAGGGACTGGGTTCCGCACCTGTGTCCCTGATATCATATCCACCTGCTCAGCTGGTTGACCATGCCCCAATCTGCGTGCCTCATAAGGCGACATAACATCATAAAGTTACTGAAGGACCCCCAGTAGCTAGATTGATTTATAAAACTGTTTATAATATATATCAAGATCTAAAAGTGAAAAATCTGATACTTTCTAAAATTAAAAATATGGTTTGCAATTAAAATATACAGGAAATATATGTTAAAATATAATATGGATTATGTCATTACTTTTTCTCTTTTCTTCACAAAAGTTATTTCCCCAATTACTATTTATTGAACCATATCTTTTCCTATTCAGTTCAAAATTCCAAACAGACAGTTTATGCAAATAAATTTTATATTTTCTTTCATTAACTTGTCTGTTCATCTCAGAGTCCAAATGACATTTACTTATTATCTATACCTTTAAAATATTACTTGTATCCCTTAGGACACCCTTTGTCTATCTAAAGTTTCTCTTTCCAAATGATTTTTTTCTCCTCTAAATATTTCTTCATGAATTAGAGAGCATCTTCAAATAATGTAAACAATTAATTTGCTCAGATCATTTCAAAGATCATGCCCCCACAAATCTACATTCCTATTTTAATTTTCTGCATGGAATTGAGTGTGCATAACACATTGGATAACATAAAGTACACATCATTATATTTATATCATACAATATAGATTCATATTCCCTATTATATATTAAATACACATTTTAAAAAAAAAATATACTGGTTCCACTAAAATGTAATATATTTGAAGACATTTTATCAATGGTGATCATTCATCATTTAGGATGTACAACATTTCTTAGCACACGGGAAGTTGTTACTAAATACAGATTAAATGAATAACATCTGCCTGCAGCTACCCAACCCCACTCTGAATACTTGTTTCAGGAACACACACTTAAACAGTATGTCATAAAGCATTTTCCTGATGCTTGTTATTGATCCAAAAATGGTACTAGACCTAAGCTGAAATTTGATCTGAAAGAATGGCTTTGTTTCCTTACTATGAGACGTGACTTTCTATATATCCAACAGACGGGATAGATAAAGTGTGTGACCTTAAGTGCTAAGATCCTGTGATGCTGTTGATAAGTTATCTTTGACAATGAGGAAAGTCACTGTGATGAATTCCCTCATTGTCAAAGACAAAATGATGATTGAGAAGAAAGCAAGAGTTACTAGCAGGAAAAATAAAGAAATTGACCCTGAATTCATAGCAAAAATTCTTACTTTTGAACATTTTGCAACTTTCTAGATTATATATTACTTTTTAAATGCATAAACAATTACACTTGAATTTGATTTTACTTAAGGTTGAAAACACCTTAGCAGAATTGATTTTCGGAGAATGTTCTTTTGCATCAGGAATGGCTGGCTTGCACTAAAATCAACAATTTAATAAATATCAGGCCAAAGATGGAAAAATTTCAAATTTGAGGGCTTTTTCTAAATTAAATGAAACATAGAACACACAGACAGAATCATTTTAGTCATCTTACATCATACTGGTTTCTGAAAGACAACATCTAACATTTCAGATTAATTAAGGCTTTAAACTGACCAAAACATCCAAATCAAAATATTGTATGGTGAGCACCCTGATATTTAAGGAAATTTTTGAGATTCAATTTCTTTGGAAATTTTTAAAACTTCAAAATTTTAAAATTATTAACAATAATACTATAAATGATGGGAGAGAATATTTATAGGATATTAAGTTCTGCAAAGGTATTTATGCGATCTCAAGTAGACTTGATGAGCTACAACACTGGTAAAATAGTAACACAATTTTATAAAAGAGGTAAGAAAGGAAATGAAACTATAGAAATTCTGGATATTAATTTATTGTTTCAATAGCTTCATTGTCTTTTAGATAACAATAGTTTTCAAATAACTGCTTAGATTAGCTGCTTAATCTCTCATCCTTTGAAAGGATGACTTTAACCTTCAACTTGGGTTACATATTTTGTAAATGCAATCCTTAGATTTCTCAATATTCCACATTTTAAAATGAGAATTTTCGCCTTGCAGAGATGGCTTACCAATGTCAGAGAAATCATTGTTACGTTTTTAATCTGTTAATCACATTGAATTTCTACCACATAAAACCTGTAGTCTCTTGAAACAGGCTTTTGTTATTTTCTTAATATGTTAGGAAGTTACTATGGGCTATAGAACAGAGAAATGGCACAATCGGTCTAAAAGTATCAAAAGAGCATTTAATCTGATAAACTGGGACTAAAACAATAGCTGGGGGATGCTTGTGGAAACCATCACTTGTAAGATTATATGAAATTCTTGGAGGTAGATAATTATGATTTGGATGTGTGCCCAAATATTTTAAAATGCTTAGATTCTGAATATCGTTATGTTATAGTTTACATTTAGAAGGTGACCAAGAAGCTCATGTGTTTATAGGCAGGTCTTTTGGAAAGTGATTGGCTCATGGAGCTACTGTACTCATCCGTGAATTATTCCAAGGCATAAGAGCTGAATGTGCTAGTCGGCTGTGAGGACTAATTGGAAAGTGACTGACACATGGGTTGTGAAGAACAGTGGCTTTTATTGTCCCTTTGCATCTCCTTTTTTCATTGCGTTTTGCCTTCTACAGGTGGAGCACTTTTCCTCCACTAGGCCTGATGCCGTCTCATTTCTCCCTTGAAGCAAGCCAACTACGTACTGAAAACTTGAGCCCTAACAGACCTCTCCCCTTTATGATCTCGGTGTTGAGTATTGTGTCAAACGACAGGAATGTAACTAAGAAAGACGCTGGAAAGTAGGAGCCTTTACAAGTGCTGATGTATTGACTTTTATGAAGCCATAGAGAAAAAAAATCAAAATGACACCAAGGGTTTTAAACAGAGACCCTTGAAAAACAGACCCTTAAAAATTAGGAAATATCATTTGAAAATAAAAATATTTTATGAAAAATAAATGTATAGGGAAGCTAGGTAAAGAATAAATTTTGAAATTTCTTTTGACAAACAGTTTTATGAATTTCAATATAAGGACTCAGATATAAAGGGGACTAATGAACAGAGTTTTAAGAGTATATAGTCTTGATAAAGCCATGGATCAGATTAAAGTATACCAAAAAGAGTGAAGAAACTGACTTTAAATCTAGAGAATATTAGAAGTTACTGTAATACAATATTTTTTTTTTTACAAAATAAGCTATCTTTTGATAACCAGGTGGTACAAATGGATAATTAATGAGTATGAGCTACTCAAATGTGGGAAAAGTGGGAGAGAGAAAAAAAGAAAGAAAGAAATATGTAGTGTTACAAGAGAAGTGTAAAATGATATGAATAGCCATGTTGATACCACATAAAACAAAGGAAAAATTAATACCAGAATGAAGGATAATTCGAGAAAATATTTTTACAATATATGATATAAATTTCCTTCAGTTTGATGATTATGTTCCTGATGTTTTAGTAAATTCCCAACAGTTACTGGTGAAACAATCTGCAAGCTTCTGCAAGCTCGTAAGCTTACACGAGCAATTGTTCTTCTCTGATAGGAGTCATCTTCGGCATTTTTCCCAAATGTCTTACCGCTAATCAGAGAACAATATATATACAGGCACTAGGACCATTAATACTGATACATCAAGTTGAGTTCATTAAGCAACAGAGTATTGATGGGACATACTGCTGGTTGTGTTTGGGTGGTGATGGTCAGCCTGACTTTGAGAACCGTATTGTATTTGGCTGCTCATCCTTTCCTCTCTGGCACTGTTCCTGCACTCTGCTTCATGGTGGCCATGAACTAAACATTTTCAGTCTAACAGGCCCTTCCATCATGTTGCTTCTCCCTTGGAGTCAGTTGACCATGAGCTGAATTCCCTGAAATGAAAACTCTCCTTTAATTGTGTGTGTCAGAGGTTGTGTCCCAGCAATGAGAAGGCTGACTAAGGCGGAAAATCGGTAACAGAAAAATAATGGTGTTGTTGAGACTGTAGCTGATAATGTGGTTTGGAAGTAGTTTACAGGAGGAGTTTAGAAAAATTTGAGACTTTGGTTTGGAAAGCCCTAGAATGCTTTAAAGAGACCCTAAAGGAATTCTGGTCAGAGCTCAGAAGAATAGAATAGAATGAAGAAGACTACAATGCTAAGAGTGTGCAATAAAGTCAGCCTCAAGGTATGAGAAACCATTGGCAGGCTGGGGATTTAGCGCAAGTGGTAGAGCACTTGCCCAACAAGTGCAAGGCCCTGAGTTAGATCCCCTGCACCACCCCTCCAAAAAATTATTGGCAGTTGGAATACAAGCCACACGGGTTATTCTCTGGAAGAAAATTTGTTTAGCTTTACTAATCCCTGAGACTTTGCAGGGGACAAGATTAAGGGTGATGGACTAACTAGTCAGGCAGAAGAAATTTCAAGACATGCTCAAATTCCATCTGTCATATGGGAACTGCTGGTTGTGGTTAGTCAGGTTTATAGTGAGAATCAGGGGGAAAAGCCATAGCAAAAAAAGTTTAAAAAGTTTAAAATTGGCCCAAAAGAAATAGTTGGGCCATAAGAAGTGTGACTGCTGAAAAGACTGCCA
Organism: Hystrix cristata; assembly: GCA_004026905.1. Classification (NCBI taxonomy): domain Eukaryota; kingdom Metazoa; phylum Chordata; class Mammalia; order Rodentia; family Hystricidae; genus Hystrix; species Hystrix cristata. The sequence continues at coordinate 13,742 of PVJO010022649.1, read as the reverse complement.
CATTAAAAAGAAACTTATTTTGTACAAGATCAAAAAGAAAGGTACATTGAGGGCATTTCACAAACCAACTAGATTGGACCCATCTCAAGTTCATGTGTTTCAAAGTGTAAACCTTTAATTTGAGAAGAGAGTCTTTGATATGCCTGCTCAGTGATTGGCCAGGGAATTGGTTCCCAGGAATCATTTTACTAAGCTCAACTGTCCAGGTACACAGAAGACTCTGCAGGCATTTTCCAGTGGGGCCTGCCTACTGTTTCCACTCACAGCAGACCTTCATGGCATCTATGTGATTCTAGTTTTACTTACAGAATACAAATTTGTATGTTCATGGAGGCTTCCACTCAGATTTTCAAGGAAGTCCAAAGAGGACAGGCAAAGAGTGTGAGAGGACAACCTGTGAACTAGGAGAATGAAGTGGGAGGTGTAGTGGAGACCCCAGAGAATCACAGATGACAGGCTCATGAAACATCTAATGAAAGAAGTGGGACTCTCTGAGCAGAGGCAACCTGAGAGGGCATGTGGGTTGCCACAGGGGTGAGCTATCAAGCCCTCAGGAACTCATGTCTCACCATCCCAGGCCTGTGACACGGACATGAAGCTGCAGGATTTAATGTTTGCCCCTGATGGATTTTGATCCTGCGTTGCCTGATTCTTTTCTATAACCCTATTCCTCACTTTGGAATGAGAATACTTACCGTATGTCATTACATCTTCAGATTATGTAACTCATACTTAAAAAAAAAATTTTACAGAGGGTCAGGGGTAAGAATTTTCCTTGCATCTCAATAGATTTTGACCTAGACTTTTTGAAAATACTGTAAATTTGGAACTTTAGGGGAAGGGATTATTACACTTTTAGTTGAACGCAAGAGAGCTACATCATGTTAGAATTATTAAATTGTTTTCATATTTATTTTGAGATTAAATATGGTTTAATTAGATGTGTTTGGGTGTCAAGATGACAAAGTGTGGATTGTGATGATTCATCCTGATATGAAAAATTGTTTGAACAAGAAAAGTCTAATTGTGGCCCACTTCTGGGTGTGTCTGTGTGTGTCCTCAAAATTTATCAGTACCATATTCCTTATCTCAGACTGTATTTCCAAGTAAGATTGCCTAAGTTACATTCCAGATGCTTTAAAAAATAAAGGTGCTGGGATTACCTGATGTATTATTTCTGAGAAATTAGAAAAAGATAAGATAAAGGATGATTTTGATCTGATTCTAGTGAGGAAAAACTTAAAAAAACATGTTTGGAATTTTCATACACACCAGTTGGATAGAAGTGAAAATACCTTCATCAGCTTCATTGATCCCGACGTGATGTAGCTGTACAGGCGTTAAGAACATGACACTCAAAGGATGGACTGCACTGACCGGTGAAAACTTTTGATCTTTAAAATAGATAATAAAATAGTGATTATTATGTCCATGAAATCATCGGAGTATAAGAGAACAACACTAACTTTTGAAAAGAAATAAAGGTTACTCAAAGGAATTCATCACATATGCAAAGAAAATGTGCCATCGCAAACTCCCCCTGCTCAACAAAAAAATACTCATCTATAGTAGCTGCATTGCTGACTGTGCTGAGGACCATACATGGAACCTATTTATTAATATGATAACGTCAGTAAAAATTGAGGTTTTAATTTTGCAAATTAGCTTACCAAATTTCAGCCAGGAACAGAGAAAAGTGAGAATGTGAGGCATGTGAAAGCAGATGAGTGAGACGTGAGAAGGCCTGGAATCCTCCAAGTCCTCTGTATCTACAGGAGTAGCTCTGTATTCTTTGTTCAAAGATAGTTTCTTATTTTCCTCGCTTGATGACTATGCAGACATTTCAAATGAAGCATTATCACACCAAACAATGCTTGCTCTCTTAATTATCCAGTCCTGACTACACTTCTGGCAATGAAACCACTAATTAGAGTGAAAACCTATTATAATTTAACAGTGAAATAAATGTCTTTGCTGAGGAAAGTGTGTGCTTAAACAACAAAATTGTCTTAGAAATTGACTAATATGTAGTGGCACAAATTTGCTGCATGCTTTGGAGAATGGTTCTGTATCACTGGGGTTAATACATAAATCTAGAATAGGATTAGCTTGCCAATAAATATTAATATCATTTGCTACATGACATCAGACTGTGCCAACTCTCAGAGCACTATAACTAGAAGCCATATTGAGATGGGTCCTATTATTATGGACTATTTCCCCTGGGTAGTGGAAGGTTTACAGCTCTTATAATTAGATCTCCTGGTGGACACACTGCCTTACTGACTGGGAGGAGGCCACGCAAGTGGCTTGGCTGAGGGGAATGTGGGATGGGATCTTTCTGGGAAGTTTGAACAGCAGGGAGCATGGTCTACCATGGAGAAGGCAATGGGCAGTGCAGGGGGCCAGGCTTTCAGTAAACACAAATAAAAACAATGTGCTTGAAAACAATGTGTATTTGACAGAGATGATTATAGAGTGTTCTATTCTCATCACCCTGCCTCCAGCACAGTACTCGGAAGCTTATTTGCTTGCCCTATCCTCTGAGGCATTTCAGGGATTTAGAGCTACGCTGCATTTAGGCCACTAGCATGACCTATAGGTGTTCTGTCTAGACTTATCTGCACTGAGCATGAGCCTAGAGCTGCCAAGGTACAAGTTCTGAAGGCAGAAGCTGTGCTCCGAATACAAGTGCTGCCACTGGGTTGGTATACTGAGAACATAAGAAGAGTCCGAACACGTGCCCTGTGTGCTCCAGAGGCTGCCATGCCCAGACCAGCTAAAAACACTTGTTCCGGCCATTCAGTCATTTACCACATGGTCGGGCAACTAGACAGAAAAGATGGAATAAACATAGACATGAACTGTGTACTATACTGAGTCTGGGTTGGAGACAAGGACTCCTGGCTGCTGCTCAATTGATTGCCACCCTCCTGAGTTTGCACACAGAAAACTTCCCCATGCACTTCCTGCCTGGACACAGTCATTATCATCTCAGCTTATCCAGTTGGACAGTGCATGTTGCAGAGAGTAAACTTCCCTAACAGATTTTATGCAAACTCAGAAGATTACAAAATTGACCAAGCTTCTGCAAGTCAAATCTTTATATAGGAAGAGTCTTTGACTGGTCTTGAGTTTTAGTTTCTGTTTTCTATTTTTGTTAAATTCTTTACCTCACACCTTTTACTCCACGTGTCCTATCTCTGCCCATTCATATATTTTCTTCTTTTCTTGTGTTAAGTTTTTCACTGTTGCCTAGTTAATTTGCTTCATTTTTCTATTTTTTGTCTGTTTTCTTCCCATTGGATTTTTTTTGCTCAATCTTTTCTCTTGTTTACTACATTCTCATTTTCTTATATGTTTGCTCTTACTGATTTCTTTCTCTCTTTCTTATATGTCACTTTTCCTATTCTTTTTTCTTACCCCTTTTCCTATTTTTTAACATTGGTTTATTTTCTTATGCTTTCTTTAATAATTGTTACCTTTCAGTGCACTGTATGCTGCCTGTGAGCCTTTCAAATCTCATAGTTATGGGCTATGTGGTTACATTTTTTGGATATGATTTTTGATATATTATTATATTGGGTCTGTTTATAAGTAGGTATTACTTTTTCTTCACTGAGCTGTACTAGGTAGCAAGATATACACTACAAGTATCCTTGGAGTGTGCTATGCCACTGAGGTACAACCCCAGTGCTGTCGAGATAAATTGTGCCTTACATCCACTACAGCCCACTGACAATTGATTATTGGTGGATATTTCAGCCTAAAGAACAAGGATGATAAAAGCCTCCAGCTAATGACTGCCCTAAAGTAAGTATGGCTACAAGTCTTGCTTCTGGACCATTAGAATCACAACAATAGAAGCAACACTTCCATAAACTTCCAAAAGACTTCAGGTAGGGGAAACCACAACCTTTCAAACACTGATATGTTTATGCTGACAAAATTAGAGGAATACCACCAGCCCAGAGCCAACACGTACACACTCTGCTGTTGAAAGCATGCATGACACAAGTATCAGAATGATACCATTCTTGCAAGTTTTACAGAGAAAGTAAATCACTTAAGCTCTTACACACAGTATATTTTGTGCCAATTTCCATGACGCATAGACCAAAAAGCCACAGGAAAAATACATAGCAAAATATCCTCAGAAGTAAATTAATGCCATGAAACAGACTGATACTAATAGCGTCCATCACAAAGAAAATCTTGCCCCCTGAGAAGGGTCATACATAAATCAATAAGAAAATTCTCACCAAACAGATGTGCAAATTTTAATGTAGAACTTTAAGAAATATGAAAAGAAACAATAAAAAAACCTCTCCAAAAAATAGTCCTTCTATAGAAACTGATCACAATAATACAGAAGAGAAAAAAAAAATCAGATTGCAAATGATTATAGAAATGATCAATGAATTCAGAGAAAACTGAAATAAACAAGTGAGTGAACTAAAGACAATGTAGGATTTTAATAAAGACAGAAATATTTCAAAAAAAGAAACAATCTTATAAATAAAAAGCCCAGTAAAAAAACTTATTGGAAATAATAACAAGCAGGATCGATTAAGCAGAAGATGGAATCTCAGGGCTTGAGGACAAACACAGTAAGAAAAAAGTTTTTAAAAAAAGTGAAAAATCAAGATATTCAATATAAGACATAAAAACAAGTTTAAGAGTATTTGAAATGCAAGTAGGGCTTGAGACACAGACTAAATACATGTAAATATATTCAGTAAGATAATAGCAGGAAATTTCTCAAAACTGAAAAAGAAAGGAGCATTCAAATACAGGAGGTATTGAGAACCTGAAGAAATTCTGCTAGACTGAAGGAGAAATAAAGACCTTCCAAAATAAGCAGAAACTAAAGGAATTCATTATTACTAAGCAAGTTTTACAGAAGATATTTTAAAGGTGTACTAAACCCCCAAAAGAAAGAGTAGAGTAACAAATATGTATTAGAAAGATATCAAATGTAAGAAACATGACAAAGTGGAAGAAATTAGTACATATTTTTCAGTGATAACCCTGAATTCAAATAGTCTCAATTCTCTAATTAGAAGACTTAGACTGAGAAATTGGAATAAAAAGTAAGATCAAACCATATGTTGCCTACAAGAAACACATCTCACCTGCAAATGCACACAGATTGAAAGAATGGGAAAATATATTCCATGTAAATTGTATTTAAAAGCAAGAAGGGGTTGCTTTATTCATATCTCTTTTTGAGATTGACTCATTCACAAAAACTGCTGTAACCATCCAAGAATGATGCTAAGTGGAATAGAGGGTTGAAAGGCTGGGGTCAGGGGCAGGGGGCTTTTCCTGGCACTAGAGTTGTTCCAGAGGTTTCATCTGGGGTGAGAGCTTCTGAATCCACCCAGTGATACGTTTCACAAGGGTAGCACTAAGTTCTATGGCTACCCGGTACTACCCACAGCAATGTGGTCTTTAACCGTGCTATACTATCTAAGGATGGAATAGTACCGTATAAGGCAGTTGCAAGGCACACACCATGGTTATTTCCCTGTAGGGGTCCATGGTGGTCCAGTAGGATTAGTGGAGTTTTGCCAACTAGTGGGTTTCACTGTCACTACTGATGCAGAGTTTCAAGTATAATGCTGGAACTCGATTTTCTTTCCCTGTCCCGAGTGGGAGGCCCTTCTCTCTATGCTTTATTGGTTGGTGTCGGGTGAATAGTGATGGAAGAAACTCCTTCCTGCTTTCTCTGATATGTGTTTTCATTTTGTTATACTAAGAACATGGTGTGTTTTCCCACTTGATTTCTTTAGCTTTTGAAAAGATAGTTCAGTGTGTGAATAGCTGTTGGACTTGATGTGCTCACTGCAAACACTATTTTGCTCAATGTCTGAGTGCATATTTTCCTATCAGACTGTCTTGAATCTTGTTTCTGTTATTTAATAAACTAAACACTCTGCAAATTTATTCTTGAGGGTTTTTTTCTAGCATAAAACAAAATGTAAAATATTTACTAATTGGACTTCTACAGGAGAGTTTACTACACCCATGATAACACATTAACGTTTTTTGTCCAACTCTTTTGACGTTCTCATTCTTCTGATATCTGTATGTGTAGTCTCTTAAACATTGCTTATTGTTTTCTTCTCACCCCTTACCCAAGAAATGAAGACATCCTTTTTCTCATACGTCATTGAATCCAGATTGTCTAGGTTAGTAAAAGAAAAAAAAAATTACAAATAGGAATAGAAATAGAACGTGATATTTTACCTTATGTAAATTATCAGTTAACACACTCCCTTCTAAATATTATTATTGAATGAGTGTAGTTATCACAGATTTAAAGAATAAAGTTATTTTTAGTGTTAAGTCTCAGCCTCAATGATAACACTGTAATAATTTCAGAAAAGTGCTGCTTTTGGTTTCATGAAGTTGATAAGCTTTTTTTTTTTTTTTTTTTAAGAGTTGCTTTTCCTCAGCAAATTTTAGGAAAAATTACTGTCACTCAAATATGTTCATTTCCAAAATCTCTACTCCTAGTAGATGAGAATAATTGACAGAAAGCTCTGCAGAAAAGCAAGGCATTGAATTGTGATAATCACCCAGGAAATTGCTTCACTCATCTGTTTTCTTTTTGGTTGAGAAGGAAGAGCCTGTATTTGAGAATTTAGGCAGTTGGTTTAGTGGAACAAAAGAAACTTACTGTGATTTTGTTTGAGACTTAATGACTTTATTATAACAATATCTCATTTATGTATGATTTGAGAATTCAGAACTATTTGTAGTACATTTGGACTTCCAGTATATCTTTACTAAAGAAAATTGGTTTATGGTACCTAGAATCTTATTTACTAATGGACACACATTTTTAAAGGCCTGAATATTTTAAGGCCACCCTGCAAATAAACTAGATATTCTGATAGTGTATTATTTGCTAAAGCATGTGTGTTACTCATAATTGTGGTTCCTGGGGCTGGGGATTTAGCTCAGTGGTCAGAGTGCTTGTCTAACAAGTACATGGCCCTGAGTTTAATTCCCAACAACCCCCCCCATTATGGTTACTAATAGAGTGACATTCTAACTATTTAAACAAGTGTATCTACATCTCCTGAATTCCAATCTCTCTCTGTCTCTATATAACACAAAAATACAATTGCAAATTAAAATACATACATATATATATATATATATATATATATATATATACACACACACACACACACATATATATATATCTGTGTATACTTATATGTTTACTTATGTTTCTAGGATTTTAACTATTCTTTGATTAGTTCAGCTAAAATTATACAGTATGTTCCTATATGTTTCATGAAGATGATACTATCAAGTGTTATAATATTTAATAAATTGTCTTGCATAAAATGCTTATAAATATTGTTTTATTGAATTCATATTTCTCTCCATATTAGTCTAATAGGCAGCTGTAAAAAGACATATTCAGTAAATGATCTAAACAACAGATACTTTCTCTCAGTCCTATATCAGGGTTCTATTAGGTTCAATTTTGGTGTAAATGGTAGGTATCCCATCATTGGATCTTCACAAAGCAGACACACACACACACACACACACACACACACACACACACACGAGAGAGAGAGAGAGAGACTGAGAGAAACAAAGGAACAAAGAGAGAGAGAGAGAGAAACAGCAAATGAGAGCTAGAGAGATAGAGACAGAGGCAGATATAGAGAGAAATAGAGAGATCATCTTCCTCCTAGTAGTATGACAATACTTCAGGACCCTACTCCTTATAACATCATTTAATGTTAATTATCTCCTAAGAGCTGTATTTTTAATAGAGCCACATTGCATTTTAAATCTCTGATATATGAATTAGGAGGACACAATTCAGTCCACAGTACTGAATTTCCAACTGTCCATTTGTTTCTTACTTTATTGATGAAAATAAAATTTATAATGATGATTTTTTTAAAATTGGTGTTCTGTATAGAGTAATATTCTTACTTACACCATAACAAATTGCCTATTACCATTAGGAAAAATGTGCATTTATTTTGTATACCTTCGCATTTAGACATTGAATATTAATATTTGTCTCAGATTTTAATGATTGACATGTACTTAGTTCTAGAGTAACCTAGTTCAAACATCAAGGGATGAAAATTGGCTTTGGGTAGAGGATAACTCTTGAAGTTTTGTTTTTCTTCAAACACATATAAGACTTGAAACTCTTGCCCTCTCAGTTTCCATACTGTGTATTTAAAGTGATACACGTTTCCATTTCATCATATTAGAATTCTCCAATAGTTTCACTATTTGTATTATTTTTTTAAAAAACTTGTCAAAGGTGTAGTAATAATGTCATTTCCGTGTAATTTTACATTCCGTGTACTTTCGTTAGGTTAGACAAATCCAAACTATTCACAATATATTAATACTAGAGTTAAAAGTCTACCAGTTTACACAGTGGAATCAGTTTGTCTTCTGCATTGCAATTACGATAAATAATTTCTACTATTTCTACAGAAAATCCTTAAAAGTGCTTCCAGTGCTTGTATCAGTTCAACACCAGCTACTAAGTTTTTCCGTCATAAATTTTTCTGTTGTAATTTTCAACAAGTTTGTAATATGAGACAACTTCTGTACCTACCATTATTCTCACTATCTGTGTCCATATCTGTTGTTCTTGGAGTAAATGTATGTTAAACTAAGTTGAACAAAACTGTATACATTTTGGTATGATCTGGTCAGAGGAAACATAAATATTTCAATAAATAAAATCTCTAATATGGTGTTTACTTCCAAAGTACATGACAAGCTTGAAAGCTTTTCAGGGCTACCCCGAGTCCAAACCCCACAAGCAAATGTGGCAAATTAATGTTCTTCCTAAAACTTAGGGAACATTTGAAACTTTTCGTTAAAAACTGCATGCATAACTTAAAAATCATATTCATTATTATGTGTATTTTTAGTTAAACATGTTAAATATGTTAAAAGATGTAGCAGGTGTGAATATCAGTCTTTTAAGAAGAAATTTGAGCTGTTGTTTATGGGAGGGTTTGATTCCTGGGCATAGACCTTAAATGCAGTTAGGAGAAAGTGAGAGAATGAGTTAGTTATTTATCATCTACTGAAGAGTAAATGCTAAGTCCCATGCCCATAAACATAAAATATAACTGATCATAGACAAACATTCTTGGGACTTATTTGTTGATAATAAGACAGGAGAACATAGGACTTCTGATACCTCTAAAGATATAATCCTTGGAAGTACGCATTAACTCAGATGTTTTAAGCCTTTATCTACATTTATATCTCTATCTAGTCTGTATGTTTATATCTACATCTCTACCTGGATATTTCTTGGTTTGTATTTGTGCATGTGGCTTACACAGAAAGAAAGAGGCCAGAGACAGACAAAGACTGGGAGTATTAGGGCAAATATGAATGTATATTTTATGTGAACATAAAAACAAAAGCATATGAAGAAAAATTCATATATATATATATATATATAATTTATTTTAAATTACAATGGAATGAAAACAAACCCATTTGGATTGATGTTTATGTTGCAGGCTCTAGAGTCCCCGTCCTGATCATAATGAATGCTACAGACGAATTTAGGGACAACCTCACCAGCACAATACTTTTATTTCTAAAAATATATTATATTTCCTGCCTTAGACTACTATTTCTCTCCCTCTCTCTCTCTCTCTCTCTCTCTCTCTCTCTCTCTCTCTCACTTCCCAGCTGCTTTCTTCCGTTTGGTGCCAGCTGACTGTTGACTGGAAACTCTACAAGCCGTGAGGCCAAATAAACGTCTCCGCCTTTAACTTGTGAGCGCTGGATAAGCTGTTTCAGTGAGAAGAAACTAAGACATTCTCCTGGGAGAGTTATCATCTTAACTTTATTAAAGTCAAGGGGCACAGGAAAAAAGAAAGACCTGAAGAGCCTTGTCTACTTGATGGGAAGTTTCTTTTAATGAATATGAGAAATGAGGACGCCTTCTACCACACTGACGACGCACATACCCTGTGTATGCGTGTGTGCGTGCGTGCGCGCGAACACACACACACACACACATACACACCATGCAAATTTCCAGAACAGAGCATTGAGAAATTACATAATTTGAACAAGACTTAGGTTTATTGACAAATTTATGCAACAAAGTTTTTGACATTTATTAATCGAGAAGGAAAAGGAATCTGTGCTAGGAGGGGGAAGAAAGTACTATGAGGCAGGAGTAGTAAAAATGGTCAATGAGTAATATGAATATGTGTCAATCCCAAAATGAATGTAGTTATTATGTATGACATATACTAATATATATTTTAATCTATAATCACGAGATAAATTCAATGCGTAACACAATTTGTCACCCAAATTCCATGCTATTCTAATTTTCTTTTTTAATTTATACATTGATCCAACAAATTATATGTGAATTATGCAGCAATGTCTTTTGGTTAAAATTTTTCCCTTAAAATGAAGGTTATAATTAAAGAGAAAGTAAATATGCACTAAATTTAACCTTCAAGAATGGGAAAGAGACCATCTGGTTTATTTCAATGTGTTTACTGTGAAAATATGACTCTAGTGTTTTATATGCTCTGGTGTTGACACCACTTTTAAACCTGTTTTTATGGATCATTTCTTACAGTTTCTCCCTCAGGGAGACTTATGTGAGGTGACTGGGAGATTTATAATGATGCTCCAACAATTAGTGATTGTGGGAACTTTTAGAAGACTTTGAAATAGCAAATGAACTAAGATTAGCTTACTCTTCCTAATTTAATAAATTCATGTTTAAAACAATGAAACATAGTAATCTAAATATATTCTAATTTCTTTAAAATAACTAAAGCTATATTGAAAGATAGAAAGTACAGTGTGCTCCTAACAATGCTCACACATAGAACTATGTTCCAAATTTAAGACTGCATTACATTTTTCTGGACTTTAAATGCAGTAGTTAATATTGAAATGAATATCCTTGCCACGAAGCAGTAATACATTACAGAATTTTAAAGGCACTGGCAATGGATGAAATTTTATTTTAGGAAGAAGTAAGACATTCATATGTATATGTAGGCAAAAGTGTGAAAAATACAATCTGCTTTATAGTACCTTCTCTTATTTCAAACAGATATTCAAATGAAATGATTGCTGCAAGCATATTTTTTTTTAATGTGCAAACCTTAAAATATTGCTTGAGAAGCAAATTTCATAAGAGGCCAATGTGTGAGCTTTCTTAGAGCTTTTGTCACATTGCAAAAGTGAAATAGTCTTTTTTAAAGTTTTCTGGTTTCTTACAGAATAATGGTGTGTAAATACAATAATAGGCATAGAAAAACTGTGATTTAGGATAATTTACAAGAAAATAAGGTTGTCAGGAGATAGTGCTTCAATGCCATTTCAGATGATTTCTGACATTATTCATGTGTTCGTTCTAATTTTTAGTGTTACTTAGCTATAGAAAATCTTACCTAAAGGTCTTCAGACCATTGAAGATATGTTCCGGAAAATAATACTATGAACCAGAATAATAATACTGGGATAAAACCAAACATACTTAGATTTTAACATACATACATTGTGTATCTATTGTTTTGTTTGAGTGACAATCTACTTTCTATTACATTTTTGAGAAATTATCTTTAGCCAGTAAAAGCAGTCATCCTGATATAACCAAGGCCTGACTATCTCACAACAATGTCTCAAAGGAAATACGTAGCAAGAATTGAACCCTTTTTTTTTCCCCTGATATGATATAACCAATGTTTGGAAATAAAAAAAAAAAAAAATTACAGCATTTTACCTAGGCTTCTGGCCATTTGTATGGCCATCACTGCCCTAACTTTTTATTGTCAGCACATATAGTTTATACTTAATTTATATAAATGAATGGACAAAGATCATTACAATACGCATTAATTAGATGATTTCATTTTCTCAAAGAATGCTTAAATCATTGAATAAATGTTTAACGTATAATAAAGTAAATCCACAAGAACAAATATTGGTTTTATTGGTTTTTGTTGAATGGAGATTGTAGGCAAAATTCTTTTCTTCTAAGAAGGTATAATATATGAAATATCTTCTATTTTAGAATCAATTTCCCATGTTTGCACTTTCAGAGACACATCAATTTTTTTGTTTAACATTAATAAGTAAAGATGTAGTGTCAAAGTAGAAATGCACTATAGAAAACAGAATTGTTTAAAACCTGAGTGCAACTTTTGTCCTGGTAGAACTTTTTTCAATAGGTTTAGATCATATTGCTGTTCCAAGTTGCATTCAAATAATTACTACATAACTACCTTCCTTAATTTTCCACTTTATGAGTTATTGTCATGATATGTGAATTATCATCAGGTGAGCGATTGTTTCAGTGGGAATTATAATAAATTTTATTTCAGCAGACCGTATTTCTGTACAACTGTGATTCCAACTGCTCAAGAGGGTGAGGCAGGATGATTGCAAATTCCAGCCCAACCTTGAGAAATCGGTAAGACATTGTCTCAAAATTAAAAATAAAATCTTTGAGAATGTTGCTCAGTGTTATAGTGCCTGCTAGCATTTGTGAGTTCCTTTGTTCAATCTTCAGTGTGCAAGTAATGATGATAATGATAGTGATGATAATCATAATGTTGTATTTCATTCTTATTCACTCTTATTTTATTACAAATACATTTATTTTGGATGTTTGTTTCCTTCTCCTTTCTCATTCCCTTTTCTTCTATCCTAAGATACATTCATTCTAACCAATTTACATCTCAGCATTTAAATTACAGGATATCGGGGCTGGGGATTTAGCTCAGTGGTTAAAGTGCTTGCCCAGCAAGCACAAGGACCTGAGTTCGATCCCCAGCACCATAAAAAAAAAAAAAAAAAAGAAAAAAAAAATTACAGGATATCAAATCATAGAATGAATCAGCTAGGAAAGGAATAAGGATCATCCAACAAAAAATGAGTAGTAATTAATACTTCTAGGAAAAAAGTTACTGTTTTTTAGTTCTCAAGAAAATTGTGTGACATTAGGTGGAGTATGACTTTATCTTTATCATTTGAAAATTATATATCTTCTAATAAAGAGATATGTATGTATCTATTAAGCTTTGTTACAAAGGGCCAAGATTCTGCAGGACACCCACATCAGCGAGGTCAGAGGCCACATAGAGTAGAAGAGTTTCAGCTGATCATCATGGACTTTAGCTCTACCACGAACGCCCAGCTTGCTCTTATTCACCTTTGTTTTACATCCGTGTTTGAGTCTAGCTTCTTCCCTTGCAGACTTCAACTCTACCATCGGATGCAAAGAGGCTTCAAACGTTTCACCTGTAAGCACGCCATCTTTGACAATTACACAGGGTCCTCCCATAATGAGCACAATCTACATGGGTAGATGCACAGGAATTTAATTGAAGAAGAAATATTTACATCATATCTTGTTTCATAAAATGAAGCCTATATTTAAAACCACCCATAGGAAGAAATATGTATATAATTCAATGCTTTATATTTTATTTCTTACAATGAAGCTATGTGAGAGGAAGTATTAGCTGTTATATCTGTCAATAAACTTAGTCTCAGGGATCATTAGGGGCTCATTTTCACTGATAAAATTAATCTTTCTTAGGCATAATCATCATCATCATTATAATCACCCTTAAAAGTTTATTTTTCCTTCCCATACAAAATGATTGTTAAAATTTCTGATGAAGAAAATGACAGTTACTACAATTTGTTGATTCTATAAACAAGTGTAG